>PITA01011467.1:0-53408 GCA_004023965.1 Spilogale gracilis | reverse complement strand
CTGGGCTCCTCCCGCCTTTGCCGCTTCCCCCTTGGGTCTCCATCCAGAGCCCCTCCACAGCCACTTGAGATCCTCAGACAGCAGTCTGGCCCCAGAAAGCCTCGTGCAGGGATCTGGTCCTGTCCCCTGTCTGAGGCCGCCACCCTCTGTAGCGCCCCCCCCCCGAGGATGGAGGCCTGGGCTGAAGGTTCCAGCTTCTCACCAGGGCTTGGTCTTGCTGGGGAGCCCACGGGCAGTACCCTCAGTAGAACAAAAGGCCCTTGTCTCACCCAGAAATCCCAAGGGATTGAGGAGCACCATGTAAGTTGCTTCTCTCACGCCCCTCACGGGGAACTCGCAAGGGTGGGAACTCTGTGTCAGGAGCAGGCATCACAGACAGATTTGAGCAGGAACTGGGGACAGAGCTGTGGATAACTATGCCTGTGTATTTCTTATTATCGCACATCCTCCCCAATCGCTTTCTCTTTTCCCTCCTCTTCCCCTGTGGCCCGCGATGCCTTCCACCTTGTCCTGGTGTGTCTCCCGCGCTGGCTTCCGGCTGCATGGGCCTGGCCTTCCTGGGTTTCGTGCACGACTGCATCTCGAGGTGCAGAACAGGCCCTGCACGTAGCCGGTGCTCAGTCAGCATCGTTGCAAGACGGGGCAGCCTTCCTGCTTTGTAAAGCGGCTGATGTCACGCAGGGAGGGGCTTTATGCCGCGTGCCGGGCCCGTGCCCGTCGCTGCTATCCCGATGGGGCACAGAGGTCGCAAACTCGAAGCCTCTGGGGGCCAGGTAGAGGGCTGAGATGGGTCAGGGGGGCTGCCTGGGGACACAGAGAGCTTGGGCCCTGTGGAAAATCTTCCAAAGTTCCGTATATTTTGCAAACAGTTTTTACTGCAGTGTAATACATAGAAGAATTACCATTTTAAACATTTTTTTCTTAGATTTAACTTAAAGGTCAGAGAGGCGGTGAGACCGAGCACAAGCAGGGGGTGTGGCAGGCAGAGAGAGAAGCAGGCTCCCCGCTGAGCAGGGAGTGGGGGGCCCACGGGACTCGATCCCAGGACCCTGAGAGCATGACCTGAGCCAAGGCAGACACCTAACCCACTGAGCCACCAATGCGTCCCCTGTATTTTCAAGCATACAGTTCAAGGGCGCTCACTCCATTCACAGCAGTATGCCACGGTTCTCTCATTGCAGAACTTCTTCTGCACCCCACACGGAAACCCCGCAGCTATAGGAAGGAACTCTCGGGCCAGCACACCCCGCCCAGCAACACAGTAACCTTGTTCTTCCCTCAACCGACTCCTGCAAGGGGGTGGTCTCAGAGCACCCCTCGCGCCCCCCACCGTAGCTCCGTGCCCCCGCGGGAGCCCGAGTGCGCTGGGCGGGGCTGGCTGGCTGCCCCGGGCGAGCCACCCTCTCCTGCGTGTCCTTCCAGGCCTCTGTGCACGTTCCCAGCCACGGCCCCACTCTGGAGCACTCTGGGCACGTCTGGGCAGGGCCTGCGTCGCTGAACTACTCCTTGAGTTGCCATCGCCGTGCGGGACGCTGGCAGCTCGTCGGCTGGAGCAAGCATAACAGCGAGAGCCTGTCGCAGGCTGGGCTCCCGGGCCAGGCCCGCCTGAGTGCCAAGCTGCACACACAAGGTAAGGCACCCAGGGCACTGCCCCAGGACCGGAGCGCTGGCTCCCCCCACCCCGGGTCCTGCTCGCCGCTCTCAGAACCAAAGGACGTCCTTGCCCTTGAAGCCTTGGTTCCCCGGAGGAGCCTGGATTCCTCTCCTAGGCTCGTCAGAGATGTGTAATTGCTAACAGTCCTGGAGGCTGGGCCTCTGCAGGGCCATGCTCCTGCCTAATGCTCGATGGGGAGAATCCTTCCTGGCCTCTTCCAGCTCCCCGAGGCCCCTTGGTGTGTGGCCACTTCCCTCTGGTCTCTGCCTCTGTGTCTGGGCCTCTTCTCTTCTTTTAAGGACCCCAGTCGTTGGCTTAGGGCCCTCCCTGCCCCAGCAAGACCACACGTGAACCTGATGGCCTCAGCAGGGACCCCAGATGTCATCTGCTCAGTGAGCCCTTCCCCACCCACCCTGTTTATTGGCATCCCCACTTCCCTTGAGCTCACCCCATCCCTGCTCCTGGCTTGGTCGCTCTAACTTACTCTGTGACTTGGTACCTTTTTCCCTCATTGCCTGTCTTCTGCCCCTCCCACACTAGAATGTACACTCCACAAGGACAGGGAGGATTTTTGCCCATTTTACTGAGTGGAGTATAGTAAGTATTGTATTAAACATCTGTTGAGTGACTTCGTGAACATATGAGGTGGGGATTAGTAACTGTCCCCATTTTCTGCAGGGGAGGAAAGGAAGCTCAGAGAGGTTGAGTCACTTGCCCCAAGTCACAGAGCCATTAAACGATGAGACGGGACCTGAATCTGGGCCGTGTGTCTCCGGAGTCCCGCTCTGACCCCTGCGTAGAATGCAGAGATCACAACCCCTAGGGGCCTTCCCTGTCACTTGGGTCATCTTCTCCTGGACTCCCAAGTTTTGTACCCTTGGCTTTCAGGCTCCTGTGGGCTGAGTGGGAACCTGGATCCGATGGGGGGACTGACCTCACAGACTGCTGTGAGGGAGGGCTTACTGGGGATGTGGATAAATGATGGGACGGTCATTCTAGGGTGACCCGGTTCCTGGCCCCCAAGAGGTCTGGCGTGGTCACCTGCAGCCAGGGAGACGGCTCACCTCCGCACTCCACGTTTGACTGTCCCAACCCCTCAATGGGGGGCATTTTCTCCCTGGCCTTAACATTCTTGGGATCCCTGACAGTCTGTAAAGTCCCCAGGCATGGAGATGGGGGCCCCTTCAATGTGCATCCCCCCCCTTCTCGGGCCCCCACAGCAGATGCTTGTGGATGAACACCGCCCCGGGGAAGGAAGGACGAGAACACTTCCCGGGACCTGGGTGCCTGATGGGTGGGTGTTCTCAGGTGTGTCACCTCTATTCATCTTGGCTACGTCACTCAGGTGGGAAGGCTGTGCCCACTGTAAGGATGAGGAAATTGAGGGGCCCATACGGCAGGTGATGGCGCTGTGAGCTGCACCCCCATCCCTGGGAACCCGGCCTCTTATGTAGCCTGGGCTTCACCTCTTTACCTGGAGAACTGCTTCCTACTGTAGCAGGAAGCATTTAAGTCCAAAAATGAGAAAAAGCTCCCGGAGTCGCCTGTCCCTGCGGGTTTTTAGCAGCCTGCCACATTGAGGTGTGGGCGGCTGGGAGGCAGGCCCGGAGGTGCCCAGGTGGGCGGAATGGGCAGGGGCCCTCCAGCCTGGGCCAGGTGGGCTGCAGGTCAGTATCATTCGATGTCCTTTGGATGTTTGACAAACCCGGAGAGAGGGATTCATTGCTGCGTTTCCTCATTGCCTGCGATGTGTCTGGAGCTGTGCCAGGCGCTGGGAACAGAGCAGGGAACAGACTAAAGGCCCTGCCCTCACGGGGCTGACCGTCCCCAGGGAGGGAGAAGGAAGGGGTCGGCAGGCAGCTGTCGTCCGAGCGGCAGCCCCGAAGGGAGGAGCCGGCCAGGCCACGCTCACTGAGGGGAACACCACCTGACAGATGGCGCCCCAGAGGCTCAGAGAAGTGAGAGCGTTGTGGAGGTGAACGGGGTCCCCAGCAGCCTGTGCCCTCCCTGCCCCTAGAGACCCAGACCCAGGCCAGTGTGGCCCTCTACGGAGGGGATGGTGGTGTCAGCGTGCTCATGGCGGCCCTGGCGTCCTGGCCGACGAACGGCTCCCTGGAGCTGGTGGTGAACGGCAGCCACACGGCCCCCGCTCTTCGACGGGTGGGCCTGCCCGCGACTGGCCAGGTGAGGCGTGGGGGGGCCTCCCCCCGCGAGGCCGCGTGCAGGGGCCGACTGTGGGCACGCCCAGCAGATGCTCTTGTGCTGTGTCTCTCTGGCACTTCACAGTTTGGAGAGGCTGTTAGTGACACTAAGAGCTGTCACCAGCATCTGCCGAGCCATCTCTGCAGTCCCCGCTGCGGGCTCGGGCCTCCTGCAGCCCTGCTTCCAGCTCCCCGTCCTGTGTGCTTTCCGCCTTTCTACTCTTGGATTCGACCCAGAGCCCACCCTTTGCTGGTGGAGCCCCTGCTCTGTGCTCAGGGCCATCCTGGGGCTTTTCTGTGGCCTGATTCCTTTCCTCCTCCTAACACCCCACGAGGGGCAGGTGGCATAGTTCTTAAGATCCCTAGCTCTGGTTGTCAGGTCCCAGCTCTGACTCCTATGTGCTGTGTGGCCTTGGGTGAATTCCTTAGCCTCTCTGTGCCCTCAGTCTGTTCCTGAAATAGGAATGATAGTTGTACCGATGACACGGGGTTTGTTTTTGGGTATACTAGTAGAGGCTGTTCCCAGAAGCCCGGTTACCCCTCGCGCAGCCGGTCTTGTCACTGGTCACTGTACCCCACAACCGAGCAGAGCCGTTTGCCATCTCCCTGACCTCCTCTAAACCCCCTTCTCATGGCCTCAGGCCGGTGGTGGCGAGATGTGGGGGAGCTCATTCCTTGCTGATGTCTGGGCTGCAGGGAGGGATCTGCCGAGTGGGGCCTGGGAGGGCCCTCGCGCCCCTGCACTCCCCACACCTCACAGCCTGCTCTTCCTCAGCTCATGTTCCAGAAGCTCCGGGCAGAGGGACAGATGCGCTCCTCTCTACGGCTGACCTGTGATTCTCAAGCCAGTCTGGTCCTCGACCTGCATGGCCAGAGCCAGGCGCTCCGGTGAGCGGTTCTCTGCAGCTCTGGGCCCCCCCGTCCTGTCCCCAGAAGAGAGGGGTGTGGGGCAGACATCAGCGGAGCTCCTGCCGGGTGCTGGCCTCCAACCCCTTGGCACCCCCCACAGCCCCACTGCCCAGCTGTGGAAAGGCCCAGAGAAGCAACGTAACTCACCTGAGGTCCCGCCGCTAGTAAAATAACTTCGATGTTTCGGGGTAGGACGTGGACGAGGAGTTCTTGGTCTCACAAGCGAAATGCATGCTAGGCCTCAAATGCAAATTAATAATTATTATAGCTCTTCAGGCTCCGGCACCCACACGAGGTCTCTGAGGGCGATGAGGAAGCCGGCTGTGAGCCGCACAGACTAGTGGTTCTCACCTGGGGAGAGTTTGCCCACCCAGGGTCATTTGGCAACATCTGGGGAAATTTCTGGAGGCTTCTGGTGGCCAGAGACGACGCTAACCTCCCGCAGTGCACAGATCAGCCCGTGGCCGTGCGCGACCCGGCCCAGATGGCGGCGGTGCCACGGCTCGGAACAAGCACCAGAAGGGGGCAGCACCCTGGGGTAGCAGCAGTGGGGGGCCCTGAGCTCCTGGCCTGAAGGGGTGCGGCATGCCAAAAGGGCTGCCAGGAGTGAGCCCAGGTGAAAATCCTGCCGTCCAGGCCCTGCGGAGGCCTCCCCTGCCCAAAGCTGAGAGTGGCCCACAGGAGACACTCAGCGCAGTACTCCTCTGGCCCCGTTTGCTGAGGGGGAAACTGAGGCCCAGAGCGCCTTCCCCCATGCCAGAACCAGGCACAGGCCGGGTGGGGATGGGAGCGTGGCTCACTTGGCACCAGGCCGTGGCCCTAAGCACTGCCCGGCTCGGCCTGCAGGCCCTGGACGCGGAACGGCCCTTCCTCCTCTGAGTGTGTCTCTGGACCTCCTGCCCTCGCCAGCCCTGGCGCCCTTTCTCTTTCTCTCCTTCCAGCAAAGAGCTGCGGCTCTCCGGCCAGCACAGCCTCCCCGGCCTCCTGGGCCGCTGTCCCAGCAGAGCCTCAGCCTCGGCCAAGGTAACCGTGCGTGGCCGCCCCTGAGCCCCAAGTGGTTCCAGACGTCCTGCCCAAGGTGGCGGGCGCCATGCGGGTTGGGCCCCGCCGGGGCGCGCTCACAGCTCCACTCTGTGCCCAGGCCTGTGGCAGGCCCAGGGGGTACCCTCCAAAAACCCTGCCTCTGGCATCGCAAACATCCCCAGGCTTACGTTCCTGGGCAGGCCTGCAGCCCCCAGCTGGGCCCACGAGAGCCCGGGGAGTGGGGAGGGGGCCTGGCGTCACCCCACCTGGCCTGGCACACTCCCAGTGGCCTGATCAGATGACCCAGCCCTCTGAGCAGAGCCCTGCCGCCCCCCAGGTGCCCCAGCTTCTTCCCACGGCCCAGGCTCCCTGCAAGTCTTCCCGCCCTTGTCCATGAGTTCTTTCCCCATCTGGAACCCTGGGACAGCCCCCCCGTCGTAATCTGGCCTGCATGTAGCATTTGGGGGAGGTTGCTTGACAGCAGGCCCAGGCTGGCGTTCCCCTTTCCTCCAGTACCTGTCTACCCCTCTTCCCCAAATCAGGAGTGCCCAGCACACAGTAGGTGCTCCATGAAGGTTGTTGACTAATGAGTGACGGATTATTAGGTTTGCCAGCTCATTGCTTGGTTATCCCCCAGTCACCCAGTTTTCTCTGTTTGCTTTTAAAGATTTTATTTATTTGACAGAGAAATAGAGCACAAGTAGGCAGAGCGGCAGGCAGAAAGAGAGGAGGAAGCAGGCTCCCCACTGAACAGGGAGCCCAACATGGGAGTCGATCCCAGGACCCTGGGATCATGACCTGAGCTGAAGGCAGATACCTTAACAGACTGAGCGCCCCGCCACCCTGTTTTGTTAACTGCCCTCCCTGCCCAATCTGACTGCCTTTGTTCCCAGAGCACCTACTGTTTGCCAGGCCCTGCCCTAGCACGCTCCCACTTGGTTTTAGTGTTCCCCAAGCTTTGCTGCTGACTGCACATCCAGGGGCCTCTTTGTTCCCTCCCAGTATTTATTTTGAATAGTTCCAACCTATAGAAAAGTTATTTAGGACAGTGAACGTTCTTCAGTTGTTAATAACCTGCCCCAAATTTCTGTTTATATTTCCGTGTCATATTTATTTCTCTATTCATACGTGTGCTCATGTACATTTTACCATTAAGAGACGACACGGACATGTTTCTGGACACATACTTCTTTACTCCTAAATACTTGAGTGAGTGGTTCCAATGATAAGGCAATTTTCTTACATAATGTAGCCTCGTTACAAAATTCGGGAAGTTTAACATGGCGTAGTCATACTGTTATTTAATATACGGTCCCTAATGAAATTTCCCAGTTGCCCAATAACGTTCTTTCAAGCTGAATTTTGTGTGTGTGTGTTTTCAGTATGTTTTAAACCCAGGACACACTCCAGGACCACCCAGAGTATTTAGTCGTCCTGTCTCTTGAGGGAATTAATCTAGAACAGAAGTCTGTAAACTCGTACTGTAAAGAGCCAGGTAGTAAATGTTTTAGCCTTTAAACCCAATATGATCTCTGCTATAACTACTCACTGCTGCCCCTGTAACAAAAAAGCAGCCATAGACAGTATGTAAATAAATGGACGTGGCTGTGTTACAATAAAACTTTATTTACAAAATCAAGTGGTGGGCCAAATTTGGCCTAAAGCAGACCCCTGATCTAGAGATTCTTCTGTCACCCCGTACCTAGTTTTTTCCCCCAATATTTCATTATTAAACTGGAAAGTTAGAACATTTTATAGTGAATGTCCACATACCCACTGCCTTGATCTTCTCAGCCCGATCCCACTGCACTTGCTTTATCAGATAGCTCTATATGCAAATTTGTGATGCATTTTAAAGTTGCAGCTATTGATACTTCCCCCTAATCATTTCATTGTCTTTAATCTAAACCTTTTTTAAAAAAGATGAGAGAGAGAGGGAGAGAGAGAGTGTGTGAGTGTGTGTGTGTGTACACATGCTCACACACACGTGCAGAGAGGAGGGGCAGAGGGAAAGGGAGACTCTCAAGCTGACTTCACAGTGAGCACAGAGTCTGATCAGGGGCTTGATCTTAAAACCCTGAAATCATGAACCCAATGTCATGACCTGAACCCAAATCAAGCGTGGAATGCTTTTTTTTTTAAATTTTTTAAAGATTTTATTTATTTATGTGACAGAGCACACATGCACACACACAAGCAAGAGGAATGGGAGGAAGAAGCAGGCTTCCCTCCAAGCAGGGAGCCTGATGCAGGGCTCAATCCTGAGACCCTGGGACCATGACCTTAGCCAAAGGCAGATGCTTAACCGACTGAGCCACCCAGGTGCCCTAGTCCTTAACCACCTTTAGAAGAAGTCATGCATTGACAATTTTGAAATGTCCAGGAAATTATTTTGCAAAAATCCTCCATGTGGATTTGTCAAAATTTTTTTTTAAAGATGTTATTTATTTGACAGCAAGAAACACAGTGAGAGAGGGACACACAAGCAGGGGGAGTGAGAGAGGGAGCAGCAGGCTTCCCACCGAGCAGGGAGCCCGATGTGGGACTTGATCCCGGGTCTCCGGGATCATGACCTGAGCCGAAGGCAGTCGCTTAACCAGCCGAGCCACCCAGGCGTCCCGGGGATTTGTCAAATTTTTTGTTCAAGATTCAGTTTGAACGTTTCGACTGAGGTCAAACTAATCTGCAAGTGCTTTAAGAATCCATTTTCTCCACCCTGTTCCCCAAGGTCAGTCGGGGTCAAGAACCTCTGTGGGTAGCTGGTACCCTACGTAGAAGATGGCGCATTACTTTTTAAAATTGTCACATCGATACATTATTAAGGTGTTTATCCCAGTTTACTAGGTTAGAAAGCAGAGACTCAGGTGGTTAAGGAGCGAGGCAGAGGTCATCCACCCCATGTGACACAGAGCCAGAAGGGGCTTCTGTTTGATAGCCCAGCCGGTGCCTCGTTCCTTGTGCTAGACTGCCCCCTGTTGTCCACTATGGTAATGCAACTGGAATTCTTGCCTGATGACGCCAGGTGCGTGGTTTTCTTGCAGTCAGTGGGACAGCATGAAGGAGAGGAGCAGGTGGTTGTCATGGGCACCCCTGGTGGCCTTAACCAAGGCTCAGGACCCTCCTTTCACCAGATTTCGAACAGTCCAGGAAGCCGCGGGTGTCTGGGGCACGGCTTATGACATGGAGCCAGATCTGTCGGAATATTCCATCGGAGAGCAATGAGAATGTATGTCTCTCACCTGCTTTTCTTCCCACCCAGCTACAGTACTCGGAGCGTGAGGCCGAGAGCACGATTTTTCTGGAAGTGGAGGAGCGTCATTTCCACATGCGCACCCAGCTGGTGACTGCGAAGGCCAAGGTCACCAACATCATCAGGCTGGAACAGACTTTCCCCCAGGTATGTGCAGGTGGGCGGGCGGGGGGGCGAGGGGGCAGCTCTGGGAGAAGAGGGATTTGTGAAGGGCTCTGGAGTGGGGGAAATGTGCTGGGATGGCTTCTCAGCGGCTCTCGGTGCCTGTCCCTCTCTCCCTCCTTCCTTCCCTCCCATGTTGTTTGAGCCCCCGTAGGGCCCAGGGCAGAAACCCCGCAAGAAGCTGAGGGTATGCCTGGGACAGACCTGGTGGGTCCTTCCTCTCATCAAGTATACAGTCTAGTGGGGAGAAAACCGCACAGATAAATAAGAAAACATTCCAGATTGAGTGTATCCAGACGGATATAGTCTAGAAAGAAAAAAAAAATGGGGTGATAGGAGTGGGTGGGTGGTTGGGAGCTCTTTAGGTGGACAGGAAAGCCCCACAAGGAAGGGGACATCTGAGCTGGCCCAGATGACAAGCTAGCATTGGCCATTTGAAAATCTGGTGGGAGGGCATTGCGGGCTGAGGGAACGTGTGCAAAGGGCCTGGGGCAAGAACGAATTGGCCTGTTTGAGGCATGGCCACTGGGTTGGAACAGGGTAGGTAAGCAGGAGAACCTGGGGGTTCGATCATAGGGCATGGTAAGCCACAGGGAGGAGTTTGGGTTTAGTTCTCTGAAATTGGAAGCTTTTTGAGGACACAGTCCAAATGAAGATTTCAGAGCCTTCCAGCTGCTGTATGGGGAGTGACCTACAGGGGGCAGCAGAGACACCAGTGAGGAAGCCACTGTGCTTAGAAGGGCAAGAAATCATGGTGTCTTGAGTCAAGGTAGGACAGTGATACGTTCAAGAGTAAACTCCCCCTGCTCCCAGCAAGCCTCCATGCAGGACCCTTGAACTACCCTCCAGTGGGGGCACCCACCTCATGGGCAGAGTCCCCTTCTCTGAGCCTTTGCATAGGCTGATCCTTCTGCCTAGAATGCCCTTCCCTGCATTGTCCACCAACTTCCTTCTCTACTTTCTCTATGTTCCTTTGCCTCTTGAGTATCTTTCATGCCACCCTCGTTTCCTGCGCCCATCATTTGCTGTCCCTGTGAGGTCTCCCATCCGCCAGGAGCCCCTGAAGGGCCAGGTGCCGTCTCAGTTATTTGTACCCCCGTGCTCAGCCCTGGGTCCAGATCATAAGACCTGATCAGTACATGTTTGAGAAACCCTGCCCCCAACCACAGCAGCTCCCATATGGCACGCCCTCGCATTATCCAAGGTTAGCACTGTCCATATCCGCTCATATAGACGAGGAAACTGAGCTCAGAGAAGTTAGGAAACCAGCCTGAGGCCACACAGCTTGGAAGTGGAGCTGAGAGGTGGTGACGTATCCACAGGGTCCCACAGTCTCCTGTGTCCCGCTCCCCGTGCCCCTCCCTCACATTGTCTGCCCCTCCCCCGTGAGCCTGTGGCTTTATGACTCCCCAGTAAACGTCAGGCACAGACTTCCACGTCTTTCCTGCTCTGGAAGTGCCTCCTCTCTCCTACCCCAAGCAGGAGCACCGGCTGAGTTCCCCAGTGACCCAGAGCTGTCTTTCTCTTCCAGCTCAGAGCCCTTCCTGGGGAGCTAGTCCTGCAGACCTCGTATGAGAGAGCTCATGGGACCCACACCCTGCACCAGACAGTTCTGTGGGATGACCAGGAGGCGGTCCTCAACAGGAACCTCTCTGGGCCCTTCCCCTGGCCCGCTGGGAGCCGCCGCCTCCAGGGTGAGCGTCTGGGAGGTCACCGGCAGGGGCGGCCTATGTGCTCCGCAGGTGCTGTTTCAGGAAGTAAGATGGCCCCAGGTCCCTGTCCTCAGGGGGAGCGGCAGTGAGCAGGGGTGTGAACATGAAGGAAATCACATCAGAGTGTTTGAGAGTGAGAAGGGTTTGATTGAGGGGTGCGAGGCTCCTTCAGGTGAGGTAGGTGAGGGAAGTGTGTCTGAGGAGGTAACATCCACACTGAGCCCTGAATGATGAGAAAGAACTGGCCATGGCAGAGATGGGGGGTGGGCATCACAGGCAAAAGGGAAAGCAGATGCAAAGGCCCTGAGGTGGGAACAAGCCTGGGGTGCTGGAGCCACAGCAGTGAGGCTGGTGTGGCCAGAGTGCACTGGAGGGGGGTGAGGAGAGGAGACAGGCAGCCGAGCTGAGGGACCCAGGTCACACAGGGTCACGGTTCCCCGGCCCGGAATTAGGGCTACCCTGAGTGTGAGAAGATAGGAAGTGTGTTAGGTGGGGCTGCTTGTTTCAGAGTGGAGGCTGGGGGTTGGCAGGGGAGGCAAGTGCTGTCCCCAGGCAGCCCCACCGATGGCGCCCGTGCCCCCCGGAGGCTGTCCGGGCAACAGGCGTGCCTGGGAGGGGCCATGCTGTCACACGGTCTGTCAGTTTCTGACACAGCCATTTCTTGAACGGCTTCACATGGAGCCGTCTGCCAAGCGGGGGGACACAGTGCAGACCCTGTTCCCGGGGACACAGCTTGCTGTGTGGTCAGACGGCACCCCCCGGGGTCACAGCCGCCACTACCCACGTGCTCCACAAGACAGGAAACGTGTGCGTCCTCCATGCGCCAGGGCAGCATGCGCAGGCATGCACGGGGTTCTTGGGCGTGGGGGCTGAGCAGCCCGGGGACCCCGCCCTGGGGTTACAGAGCATGGGGGCTGGAGGGTCAGAGAGTGGAAGGAACGAGGGTTACGGTGCTGAGTGTGGGGTGCACGAATGTGGTCACCGTTCCCTGGACCGATGACCTGATGGCTCCTCAAGACGCAGCTGGTGTCCCCGCCTCCGGGCGCAGCTCCCAGGGGCCTCTGTCGGGACAGGTGGCACCCCTTCCAGGGAGTTCAGAGGTCACCGAGGTGGCCACGGTCTACCACGGAGTCTCTGCTGGACTCCTGCCCATGGGTCTGGCAAGACAGGGCCCACTGGTGGCCTCCTGAGCTGCGGTCAAGTGAGGCAGGAGGTCAGGGCAGCTGGACTCCACCTGGGGATGAGGGGGGGAGCCTAGAGGCGCAAGGCTGTCAGCTGTGGGGGCCACCTGTGTCACACTCTGGGACAGAAGAACAGAGGACAGCGGAGTGTGGCCCTGGTGGGCGTGGGGCACCGGGAACCCGCGAGCAGGAGGGGGCTCGGAGTGGTGCAGCCGTTGGCTGGAGGTGGACCAGGCAGGTTCCGTGTGACAAACGTCTGGAAACTTGGTGGCTTGGTGTGGGGGGTGTGGAGTCTCCTTGCAGACGTGGGGGCGGGGATTTGGAGCTCTCACGGGGACAGTTCAGGGAGTGCGCGGACTGGTGTGGTGGCCGTGTCCTCTGAGATCCCCGTGAGCCACGTGCCCCCCTCACGTGCCCCCCTCACGTGCCCCCCTCACGTGCCTGCCTCTCCCTGTGCCCCTGCCCAGCGGAGCCCACCCAGCCGCTGGCCCTGTCCCGACCGCGACGCGGCAGCCTCCGTCTGACGTGCGAGCACTCACGGCACAGGCACCGGGACGACCTTGTCGTGGGCTGGGATGGCAAGGACCAGGTGGGTGTAAAGGCTGGAAGGAGACCCCTGGAACTCCACCGAGCCTGGAGGCTGAGCGGGACACTCGGGGCTCAGGCCTGCCTGAGGAGTCTCACCAGGGCCGGCCCGGCTGGTCCCAGTTCACGGGAGGTTGTGGGAAAGGCCCCGGTTGGGGGTGGAATCGGGTTCCAGCCATTATGTGAGCCACAGCAAGAATGCCACTGGCTGATGCCTGCTGAGGGCACCTCAGCCCCCCTTTCACGTGATGAAATCAAAGCCCAGAGAGGTACAGCTGCTTGCCTGGAGTCACAGAGCTATTGGAAGGCAGGGTTGGCATTCTAACTTATAAAGGCCTCCAGCTCCTCTCTCCTCCATCCCCTTAGCCATACACTGTCCCTGTCTGCTCCCCTCCCAGCCTCGACTCTGTCGTCTGCAGAATGGGCTGCGTCTCTCCAAAGGGCCCCCCTCAGTGCTGGGGCTGTGTGCTTGGAGCCAGCTGCCCTCACGCCCAGGCCCTGGGAGGCTGTCTGCACGGGGGTGGGGATGGGGGACCTCGGCTGAGACCTCCAGCTCAACCTGTGCCCTGCCCCCTCCCCAGCTGGTGGTCTCGTCCTCTCTGCAGCTGGGGAAGGGCAAGCTGGCGGGCCGCCTGGCCCTGGCTTACCCCTTCAACCTCTCCTGGTGGCATGTCGAGGCCAGCAGCCTGGCCGAGGGCAGGGGCGGCCGGCGGAGTGTGCAGGTAAGTGAGGAGCATCTGAGGGGCCCATGATGGGCGGTTCTGGGGGTTGGAGAGGTGCATGGCTGAGCCCCCAGCCTACGACCTGGGGACTGCGTGCAGAGGCGGAAGTTTCTGCTTGTCTCTCATTGGGAAGAACCCTTCCAGAGTCACAGATTCCTGAAGTTTGCACCTCCAAGCATTCCTTCATTTGCTCATTCCTTCATCAGTACCTTATTAAGCACCTACTGCATGCCAGGCAGGATTGGAAGCATGCAGTCCTGCATCTAAAGAGCTGAAGTTCCCAGCCTGGTCAGGTTCTGGTGCGTGCTCTCTGGCTGGCTCGCGTCTTCTCCTGCGTCCTCATGTGCCAGGGAGAGAGCTCTCTAGGGTCTCTTCTCATAAGGGCACTAACCCCATCTTAGCCCCCCCCCTCATGATCTTATCGATACCTGATCCCCTCCCCTCTGCCCTGCCTCCTCATGTCATCATTCTGGGGATGGGGGCTTCAACAGAAGAACAGAGGCTGTGAGTGAGGGGCGAGGATTTTCTTCTGGCTTTGGAAACAGCCAGGCTGGCTGTTGGGAATGAGGTAGCTTCCCTCTAAATACTTCGGCCTCCCGGGCTGGGCGTGGCTCTGAAGGTCTGCAGCTAGGGCAGAGGGAGAGCTTGTCTCCAGCTCCCCTCCTTCAGCCCCTACAGGGGTGGGCTCCACTCCACCTCCTTTGCACCAGCCTTCCCCCTCCCCCACTCCCTTCTCCATCCCCAGCACACACCCAGATGGAGAGCATCAGCCTCCCCTCTGCCCCTCCCCACCACCCCCCTCCATCTCCATGCAGGTCCAGCTGGCCTGGGACAGAGGGCAGCCCGTGACCTTGCACCTCACCTGGACCAACAGGTCCTCGGAGTTCAGTACCATCTGGGAAGTCTGCCTGGCCGCCTCCCCGGGGCAGGTATGCCAAGCCAAGCACGGGGCTCTCCCTAACTCCGGGCCCCTGTGCTGGCTCCCCCAAGTCCCATACTCCATCCTCTTGTCAGCTCCAGGAAATGTGGGGCCTGAGTGCCCTCAGGGCCTGTGGGGGCTTAATCCAGACCCCGGCGGTGTTCAGTGAGCAGCTGGATCTGTCCTGGGACCAACGCCGGGTGCAGCAGAACCTCACGTACGAGGTGAGGCCTGGAAAACCAGGTCCCCGACGGGTCACCCACAGGGGCGCCCCACCTGCTGTAGGAGGTGTCTGGTTCTCAGGCCACAGGGTCCTGTGCCAGCGCTAGCTGTGCTGCAGGATCGTGAGCAACTCATTTCTCCATGGTGAGCCTTGGTGTGCTCATCTGTAAAATGGGTACAGTAATCCTTCCCTGAGTGGGGTGTAGTGACAGTTCTGGGAGATGAGGGAAGCAAGGCATCCTCAGAGCAGACTGCAGAAGGAGCTGGTGCCACCGGGGGCTTTTCGGAGCAGAAGGAGATCAGGTTCTTGGAGGAGTCAGGGTTAGGGTGTCCCCGGTATCACTGACTGCCTGGGGCAGCTGCTGGGGCCGAGCACTGTTCTGCGGAGCCTGGGACAGGGACCGGGCCAAGGAGAAATAGGCACAGCTGGCCCTGAAAGCCAGCCTTGTTCCCGCGGGGGTCTTACACCCCCGGTTCTGGGACCCCATAGGCTCGGGCCCCCAGTGCTCCCAGCAGACCCCCGCCCGAGTACAAGTGGCTGCTCTAATGCTGGGACTCCTGGCGCCTGCTGCCCTCTCGTGAGGCCGCACATCTGCAGCTGACCCCGACCCTGTCCCCTCTGATGGCAGGAGCCCCGGCCTCACACTGCCCTCACTTTCCAGAGGCACCAGCCATCCCGGCCAGACCGGATGCACGTGGAGGCCGTGCTCGAGCACATCTTCAGTGGCTCTTGCACCACACACAGCCTCCAGGGAGACGTGGAGACCGATGGTACCCGCTGGCTGCGCCATTCCCTGCACCTGGGGCTCTGCGACCTGCCCAGGGTGAGCCTGTCCCAGGGAAGGGGCCCGTGGACCCGGGCAGGGAGGGTGAGGACAGAGGACAGCATCTGCAGAACACAGGGGGGTGAGCGAGGGAGCTGGGGGCCCACATCAGTGCTCTGCCATCCACCGGAGGGGTGCACCCCAGGCACGGCAGGTGGACCCTCTGTGTCCCAACTGAGCAGCAGAAGAGGCAGTAGGCTTCGGCACGTAGGGTGATGGAGAAAGACAAGAGATGGGATGCAGGATGAGAGCTTTACAGGTAAATAAAAAGTGCTCAGTCTCATTGTGGTTAGAGGTGAGGAGTTGGGGCCCCCTTCTCCCAACATTCTTCCTGGCTTTGATAACTGGTTGATTTGTTCTTCCTTCCACCTGCCCCCTCCCCCCCGCTCATCCATCCACCCACCTCCTCCCTGCCCTCCTGTCCATCCATCTGTCCATCTATCTTATCCATCCACCCACCCACCTCCTCCCTGCCCTGCTGTCCATCCACCCACCTACCCACCTCCTCCCTGCCCTGCTGTCCATTCACCCACCCACCCACCTACTCACCCCCCTCCCATCCAGCCATCCACCTACTCCCTGCCCTCCTGTCTGTCCATCCATCCACCTACCCACTACTCACCCACCCTGCCATCCATCCACTCATCCATTTTCCCATCTATCTATCTATCCCGGGGCAGAGTTTTTTCCTGTAAAGGGTCAGATAGCAAATATCTTAGCTTTTCAAGTCCTATGATCTTACAATCCGTCCACTTGACTGTCATAGGCCATACGTAAACGAGCGAGTGTGGCCATCTTCCCGTGCATGTTTATTTAGAAGAACAAGCGGTGAGCCAAATTTGGCTCCAGACAGTTTGCCAACTCCATTCATCCATCCGTTCAGAAAGGATTTGTGGGTTTTACTTAATGCAGGGCCCTACACTAGGCTCAGGGATAAGGATGGCGAAAGGGACAGAACGGGTGCCCCAGCCCCCGGAGCTCACACTGCAGTCGGTGGAAAAAGTTAAACAAGATGTTTGATATAGACTCAGGCACAATGAACGCCACAAAGGAATGAGACGGGGAGCGGGTTGGGGGTGCAGGCGGCCTCACAGACAAGCCCCAGGCTCTGCAGAGGGAACAGCCGGAGCAAGGCCCTGTAATGGAACATGCCCTGGGTTCTGGAACCCAGGGCAGCATTTAGGGAGCAAGGAGGTGAGGTTAAGGAGATGATGCTGACTCGGGGGGCCATTCAAGGCAACCAGCTTTTCTTCTCAGTGCAGTAGGAAGGCAGAAAAACATCTGATTTGCATTTTGGTCAGTGTGGCTACGGAGCAGAGCAGGGGCTGTGAGCTGAACTGGAAGAAGGGAGAGCCAACAGGCTACTGCGACAGCCCTGGTGGTCTGGACCGGGCCAGGGCACGGCGGGGAGAGGAGGCTGCTGCCCCGTGCCTCCCTGACCGCTGACACCTCCTGTCTTGTTCCAGGCTGTCTTAGTCTCTGGGGAGCACACCCTGGGCCACAAGGGGCTCCTGCTGCGTTCCCGCTGCCAGCTGGGCCTTGCCCCGAACCCAGACCACGGCCTGCGCCTCAGTCTGACCCTCCGTGACCACAGCAAGCCTCGGGCACCAGGCTTCTCCGGGGAGCTGGAGGTGGGTGGCTGGGTCAGGGCTGCCTGACACCCTCCCCCGCTGCCCCGGGGGCGGGTGGGGAGGATGCCCTTCCTCCTGCTCTGGCCTGCGAGGCCAGCACCGCCTGGATGGCCCTGCCACCTAGTGGTCACTCTCAGAACTGCAGGCTGGCACCCTGTAAAGCAGAGGGGGGGGGCGGGGGCGGACAGGGCTCTGGCGGTCCCTGCCCTGAGACAGAGCAGCTCCTCCCTCTGCCCCAATATCTGGCCCTTGCTGTAACTTGAGAGGCAGCAGCTGGACTGTCTGGGTTGGAACCCCAGCCCTGTCTCTTCGTGCTTCACCTCTGTGCCTCGGCTTCTTGCCCTGGAAAGTGGGGAGTCATCACTGTACTACCCTCCTTCTCAGGTCCTCTGTCTAGGTAACTGGGAGCAGTGACTCCTAGGGGGCCACCCTCAGTATTACATACTCTACCAGCCCTCCACCTTGCAGAAGTTAGGAGGGAGCCTCCCTGCCCCCACTGGCTGGGTGACCTTGGGAGGGGCCCTCACTAGCCCTGCCTGCTCCTGAGTGGGGAGAGGGCAGGGCACTTCCCGCTTAACGCAGGCACACAGTAGGTGCACCATTACTCTGACCAGCCGCTCACCTCTGCGTCTCCCCAGCCAAGTGCACCTGACTTTGTAACTTCCCTTCTTCTGACCTCAGTTGTCTCCTGTCCAATGGGCGCAAACCCCACCTCCCCTGCAGAGCTGTTGGCACAGCGCATGGTAGGTGCTTCTGAGGGAGGGGTCTGCTTCCGGCCTCCGGAGCTCCCTCGGCCTCTGCTTGCCTGCACAGGAGCCTGGCGATTTCAGAAGAGCTTTGCTTTCCAAGGTTGTTCGGGGTGGACTGCTTCATTTCCCTGCCTGCCAGCCAGGCCCCCAGCTGCTCCCGTGTGTGTAATCCCCTGCCCCACGTGGGGGTCCATGTGGTGGAGAGAGGCCTTTCTCAGCTTTGTTTGGTCCTGACACTGTCAAACTTTGTAAGACTCTCTGGGCTGAACCCCGCCCACTTGGAAACCTCAAGGACGGATTTTCTAGAACATTGTAGGAAGCCCCCTTGAATCAGATTCCTAGGGCTGCCGAACAGAGGACCCCCAGCTTGGAGCTGGAACACAACGGGATTTTTCTCTTTCACCGAGCTAGAGGCTAAAAGTCGGAAATCAGGGTGTCAGCAAGGCCACCGCCCAGCACAAGCTCTAGGGGCCTGTGCGGTGCCGCCGGCAGGCCTTGGTGGCTTATAGCCTAGTCATTCCAACCTCTGTGTCTTCACCTGGGGGGGGGTCACCCAAGGACCTGGGTCATTGCATTTAGGGTCCCCCTGAATCTAGTGCAATCACAGCAGAGGCCCTGCTTCCAAATAATTGGAACCAGGGTTCAGGCTTCCCATGCGCCTTTTTGAGCAACACTGTTCACCATTCACCCCGTACCAGGCCTCCTATATACACACACGCAGAGTAATTCTGGTTCCTGCTGAATTCCGAAGACCACCGTGCTACTTCGTTTGACAGAATTGGAAACCGAGGCACAGACAGGCCAATGCACATATTCAGGGTTGCACGGCTTGTTAATAGCAGTATCTGGGCTTGAACACGGGGCTGCTGAGCCCAGGTCCGAGGGGCCTCCCCCTGCAGGGTGTCCTCCAGGGTTCCTTCTGTGAGGGCCTCCGGGGCCTCTCCTGGACCTCAAGCCCCCATGCCCATTCCAAACTCACCTGTCCCGAGGCCCCCTTCCGTAAGGCTGGGGTCGGCAGGGGTCAGGATAAACTGCTCAGTGACCGCATTCGTGCCGTGCTGAGGGTTGCCATGGTTCTCCTGAGGTCACAGAAAACACAGCAGGTAGAGACACCTGGGCGCCGGAAAGGCCAAGACCCAGGGCCCCCCGATCAGTGAGGGCAGCGGCTGTGGGCGAGGCCTGCGTCAGCAAGGCTTAAGCTTCGGGGATAATGGGTGCCCCTGGCTTATTAGGCCCCCTCACGGGGACTTAATAGGTACTTCTGCAGTGGACAGGGATGGCATTGGGGTCCCCATGCTCTGGGAGTTGGGGGGTGGGTGCTGTCTTTTCTCTCCCTGGGCCTGTCAAGAGTGGGGGTCCAGGCCCCACTCTCCTCTCCACCCTCCTGTTCACAGATCCTCAGCCCCAAGGCTCAGCAGCTCGGCCTGCGGGGCCGGGTCTCCACCTCGGCTTCTCAGGGCAGCGTTCAGCTGGAGGGAATCCTGGACAATGGGGACAGGAAAGTGAGACTGTCAGTGTCCCGGGCCCAGAGCTGCCTCCAGGCCACTGTGGCCCATGAGGAAGGTGAGTACAGACAGCGAGGATCACTCTGATGGCTGGGGCAGAGCCTAGCTGGGCCCCAGAGAGGACAGGGATTGGGGTGTCGAGATTTCAGGAGGGAACCGCGTTAGGACTCCTTGGCACTCCCAGCTCAGAGGAGACCTCTGCAGCCACCTGTATGGGCTTGTGGGGTCAGGAGAGGCTGGGAGAAGGGTCCAGATGGGCAGACCGTTGGTGGGTATGGGCTGGGGGACAAGGAGGAGCCCAGGCCTCAGGGGGGCTGGGAAGCTGATTTGGGTGGTGCACTTCCAGGCCTGCAAGTGTCGGGGCCTGGGGGTGATGGGAAGCTCTTCATGGGGAGGTGGGGGTGTGGACAGCCGGGCAACAGCCGGACCCTTCCCGGCCCCAGGAAGCCGAGAGGAGAGCGTGCTGCTGCGGGCATGTGTGCACAGGGGGACAGCTGAGGCAGAGGCCCTGATCCAGGGCAGCGGGCAGCCGGGGAAGTCCCTGGGACGCCTGAGCCTGCAGGCTGCCAGCCAGATTCTCCGCCTGGCGGCACACGGCTGCCCAGGAACCCTGCTGCGCCGCGTGCAGGTGAGATGGCCCAGGGCGGGGGGTGCTGTTCTCCCTGGGGCACAGGCCCCCATGCCAGGGGCTGCTGCAAGCCCATAGGGTCCAACAGGGCCCAGAAAACCAGAGGCAGCCCCCTAGCATGCAGACACATCTTGGGCTCCTACGGCTGGCACCAAGGTGCTCTTGTCCACTCTAGTCCTGTGACGCCGTGCCCTGCAACCCCGGGGCCCCAGCCTGTCCCTCTCTGCCCAAAGTCCAGGATTGCAGCCATTGGGGCCCACGTGGGAACCCGGCTGGAGAAGAAGATCCGAGGCCTGGATGCCTATGTGGAGAGGTTCTGGCACCTGGTGGGTAGATTGCACTGGGGGGTTGGGGACACACTTGGAGAAGGGGAGGTGTGGTGGAGAGACACCCCCCACCCCATCCTGGGCCCTCCTCTCCCCATTCCGGGTGCCTCAGACCCTCACCCCGCTCACACCTCGATTTCCCTGCCCAGGTGTGGCCAGGAGGCACCCCCAGCAGCGCGGTGGGCCTGTTCCTGCAGCTGTCCCGTGCGGGCCTGGGGGCCATGGCAGCGCGTAGCCAGGCAGTGACCGTGTTGTGGGGCCAGAGCCAAGCCTGGCAGGTGCTGGGACACCACCTGCCACTCTACCTGGGGAGGCTGCAGGCAGGGCTGGAGCAGCTGCAGAAGGAGCTGGAACGTGAGTGCTCGAGCAGGGCCGACCCCAGAGCCCTCCGGACCCCCATGGGCTCACGGGCCCGCAGCCTCCCTGTGCTGGCTGCTCCCTCCGCTCCTGGAGGTCTCCACGCTCCTCTCCCTCATGCCTGCTGCCTTAGTGCTTTGGGGCTGCCAAGTCGACAAGAAAAAGGCCTTGCCAATTTTTCTTTTTTTTCCCCCAGTTCCTGCCTGATTTCTTTTGGGTTTCAGCTTTATTAGGCCCAGTTCTGGTTCTGTGAGCAGCACCATTGTGGCTCGGGCTCCTGTCCACACGTCCTCCGACTGCTGCTGGGAACCTCTGGCCTCCCCCCGGGGGGCACCAGGGCTGCCCCCTGGTCCTCCTTTCCCACCCCGCTTGTGTCTCTGGGTCAGAATCCCCACGGCCTCCCCCTGAACTGGCTAGGGCTCAGTTCCCAGAATATTTTCATGCTCATAGCTAGGATTTGTTACAGCGAAAGCACACAGAGCAAGATCAGCAAAGTGAGAAGGCATGGGGTCCCAAGGCCTGAGAAAGGAAGGGAAGCCAGGCCCAAGTTTCCAGAATCTTGTCCCCAGGGAGGTCACCCAGGACGCCCTCAGTTCCCCCAGCACCGGTCTGCCGAGGAAGCGCAGTAGAGGCCCTGCACCAAGGTGTTCTTAGGGGGGAATAGGAAGCCTCCCCAGTGCAGACTTACGGGAGGAAAGGGGGTGTCGGGCACAAGCCACTTGTCCCTACAAACAGTTTGGGCAGAGCCGGGCCCTCTTCTTGGTTCTGGGAGTCCTGGCAGCCGTCCTCCTATCCGGGCTCCCGCCTGCCAGCCTGCGTGACCCTGGGAACAGACCTTGCCGAGGAGAGGTCTCAGCCCTACCGGCCTGGCTCTTTCCTGCCGTCCCTCGTGCCACCCACTTATTCCCTGCAATAGGGCCCTGTTTCCCGGCGGCCCGGGTGGTCAAGGGGGGTGGTCTCCCCGCCGGGGTCTGGGATGCTGGCCCTGGCATTGTGCCTGCTGCCGGGACTCTGCAGGTGGACCGATGGGGAGGGGGCTCAAGGTGGGTGCCGGCCCCTCATTGCAGGGCCCCTGGCCACGCTGAGGGAGGCCTACCTGGAGGTGACACCACGGCCCCTGGACGGGGTGTGGCGGGAGCGGGCGGAGGAGGCCCTGCGGCTGTGGCAGGCCCTGGCGCCCAGGCCCATCGAGGCAGCTGCGGAGCTGGTGAGGTGGGGTGAGGGGGTGGGATGTGGGCCCGCCAGGTGGGGCGGACCCTGATGCTTTCCCTCCCTGCACCCTGCAGGCTGCTCACCAGATGCTGTCTTGGGCCGAGGTCACATTGTCGCAGGCCCTGCGGAAGCTGTGTAAGCCCTTGCTGGCCCTCTACCACTTCTCGGCCAGGTACCTCCCCTTTAGGTCTGACCTCCCCTTTGTCCGATGCTCTCGCTGCCCTCATCCACACCACCTGGAGGAGCCCCAGACGCGGGCCTGCCCCACCCTCGGGCTTCCCACAGACGGGCAGCAGCTGACCTGTGTTCCCAGCCCCCGCAGGAGCTCAGAGGTCTCTCCTCCCTGGGAGGCTGCTGTGTGCGCCCCTCTCCCGGCAGCACCTCTACCTCCTGCCGGTTCCTGCGGCACAGCTGGGCCGGCCTGGGGGCCACGCTCCTCTGTGCTCCCTGCAGGAACTATTCCGTGCTGCTGACTGTGCCGCTGCCGCCTGCGGGGGCCGAGCCCTTGGCCGTGGCCCGGGTGATGGGCTCCGTGGTAGAGAAGCTGCTGCAGCCGCTCCGCGAGCTGTCCCGGACCAACCTGCTGGCCGAGTACTACGGGCTCCAGCGCCGCTGGCTGGAGAGCCCCCACGAGTGTGAGTGCCGGGCCCCCCTCTCCTGGGGGAAGCCCTGGGCCCCGTGCGACCTGGCAGCAGGACACGGCAGGAGCAGACAGCGAGGGGCCCGGTCCTAGGACCACAGGGCCCAGGGGTTCCAGGACTGCCCAAGGCCATCCTGGTTGAGGGCTGGAATCCGACTCTGGCCTTTCGTCCAGAGTAGGAAAGCCTGAGCCGGGGACCTGAGCCCGAAGTGGGCCAAGTGGCTTAGGGCTCAAGGCCAGCCCCCTCTCCCTGGACGGAGCTGGAGCCCCCAAGGGCACACCTCCAGCTGGAGCCGGAAGACGGCTAATTGAGTCCAGACTCGGGGTCAGGCAGGGCCTGCTGCCAAGGGCTGGGTCCGGGCCGGATGTGCCTTTAGGGGCTTGGGGCCCCGAGGGAGTTTGCCTGGGCAAGTCTCCCCCTCTCTCTGGGACGTGGCACCATCCCTCACCTCTCTGGGTGCCCCACACGTGTGGCTCGTGACCAGGGGGCCATGCTGTCCTCTTGTCAGGCCATCCCCTGCCCACCTCGCAGAGGGCAGAGCCCCCCCCCCCCCAGGCCCTTCCTTCTGGTGGACTGACCTTTAGCTAGAGTTTTGTGCATTTTTTTTACAGTGATGATTTTTCAGTTACGTCACTGCTACGTGTCACACGCCACACCATTAATTTCAAGCGTATAGCTCAGCGGCTTGGGGTATACTCACAGAGGCACAGCTCCCCCCACCCAGGGCAATTGTAGAGTATTTTCATTACCTCACAAGCGCCCTTGGTTCCTCCGCCGTCCCCCTGGGCTCCGTGGATTGGCCTATTCTTGATAAATGGAATCATGTATCAGCCCTTTTTCTTGTCGACTTGGCTGGAGATGGCTCACTTCGGGGTGCTGGGCTGGGGAGAAGAGCTGCGGTAGAACCCCCATGGGGGCGCCCTAAGAGGACACTGGCCCGAGAGGCTCTGGACACCCTGGGCTCAGGGCCCCCAGGGCAGCGGGCTGAGCCGGCCCCACCTACCTGCCCTGGGCATTCTTCTCCCCAGACCATGCCGTGGTGGCCGGGGCCCGGCACGTGGTGACCTTCGATGGCCAGGTGTGGGGCCTGGGTGTCCCCTGTGGCAGCCTGCTGCTGGCCAAGGACTTTGCCCGGGACACATTCTCACTGACGCTGAACCGGGCCCCCTCGGGGCTCCTGTCCCTGGTCGTGGAGCTGAACAGCACCACCCTGGTCCTCTACCCGAGCCTGAAGGTGGGTGAGTATGCGAGAGTGTGAGGGACAGGTGGCCCAGGCGGATGACAGGCTCCTGCCTCCCACCCCACCCGCACACCCGTGTCCTGGGCCCCCGACCCTTCCCCCCCGGCGCCAACATCACCTGCCACCTGTCCACTCTGCCCCCATCTGGCCCCCAGACCTACAGGCTATATGACCCCTCCCTGCCGATGGAGAGCTGTCCGCACATCGATCCGCCACCTCCTGCCACGATGAGGGGGGACGTCCCCAGGATTGAGCTGACCAGTGAGGATGGTGTCTCGGTGGCCTGTGACATCCGGGCCGGCCTCTGCAGCCTGACTCTGGGCCTCTGGCTGCACGGTGGGTCTGCGCCCCGGATGGCGGCCTCTGAGCCAGTCCTGTTGGCTGGGCTGAGACCACCGTCAGCTGCTAGGGCTGAGGCCGGCAGATCCTGGTGGGGGGTGCTCTCGAGAGGCTGGGGGTAGGGCGGCTGGGGGCTTACGACCTGGGCAGGCCGAAGACGAACAGTCTGGAGGGCCGTGGCCATCTCTCCCCACTGGATGGTGCCAGGGTGGGGCCTGTCCCCGCTGTAGAGGGACAGATGCTGCTCAGCTCTGTGCCCACTGGCCTGGTCCCTGCTGCTCCCCACCGGCGGCCGGAGTGTAGGTGACCTCACTGAGGCCACTCTATAGGCCCCATGCCCACAGCCAGGATTTGAGCCCAGGGCTGTCTGACCCCACGCTGTCTCCCTTCTCTGGGACGTTCACTCCAGTTGAGGGCAGCTCGTGCATGCTCCCCTTGATCGGGTTAGATGACCTCAGGTGGCTCGGGAGGAGGACAGAGGGGAGTCCAGATGGTTTCTGCTCTCCCGCTGAGGGCGGGTCAGAGCCCTGGTGGTGGTCTGGGCAGCAGGGGTGCAGCTACAGGCACCCTGGACCCTGGAGCAGGACAGGCTCCCCCGGGGCCCCCTTGCCCCACAGGGATGTCTGCCGGCCTTCTGGGCACCAATGACAACGAGGCAGCCGATGAGCGGATGCTGCCGGATGGCACGGTGGCCCCCAGCCTGGAGGAGCTCACCCTCGCCTGGCAGGTGAGCTGGTGCACCAGCCCCTCCTCCCGCAGGGTCCTGCCTCCAGGGGGCTCTGTGATTGGGGGTAGAGATTGGCTGGGGGCATGCAGACTCTGAAGACAACTTCCCCGGCCAAGGGGGTGGTCATTCCCTCTGGAGACTAGTGCATCTGCTCTAGCTACCCAAGAAGATAGAAGTCCAGGCCGGAGGCCTGAGTCCAGGCTTTGTCCCTCTAGGTAGGTGGCGACTGCAGGGCCGTGGAGAAAACTCAGGAGTGCCCAGGCCAGAGCCCCACATGCCAGGCCTTCTTCCAGGACCCCCGTTCCTGCCTGGGGAACTGCTTCCGGGTGGTGAGTGTCAGGCTGGGTCTGGACCCCAGCAGAAGCCACGCAGCGGGTGGAGCAGGAGACCAAAAGGGGCTGTGATCTTGCCTCTGCCACTGCCCGGGCTACTCCCAAGTATGCGGCGGGCAAGCACCGTGACTGTGGGCGCTGGATTTCAGGTGGACCCCAAGCCCTTCCTCAGCCTGTGCGTCCAGGACACCTGTGGCCCTCAGGAGCTCCATCCTGCCTGTAACCTGGCAGCCACCTACATCCACTTGTGTGCCCGGGGCCTCGTGGCCCTGGACCCTCCTCCACAGTGTGGTAAGCCGCCCCAGCTGCCTCCCTCCTGGAGGGAAAGCCAGTTACTTTCTCTTAGTCCGGGGAATGACGATGCAGCGCCTGTCCAACTGGCAGGAGTCTAGGATCGAGACAAAGTTTTGGGCAAAGGACTACGTATTGGGATATTGGGAAGAAGAGGCCCAGAGACTCCCCCTGCCCGAGCCAGGTCTGACGAGCCCCGGGACCTCTGATCCAGGAGCCAATAGCACAGAAAACCACAAACTCACCTCCCGCAACTGGAAAAGCACACATCTGCGGTTCAGGGGTTTGAATGTATGCTCTCTCCAAGGGCGGGAAAGCCCTGCGTCAACCACTGTTGTCGATTCCAAATCCCACAGCTGAGGCCCCACTGCACAGGGATGGGAGTCAGCAAGTGAACCGAAGGGCAGGAATAGGGCCCCTGTTAAAGGAAACGCTATTCACAATGTTTGGAAAAGAATGGTCCAGCGGGCTGTATTCAGTGGACTGTTGTTATAGCGGTATAGGAACCACTGCATGGGGGGCTGACCATATAGGGGAGAGAGATCAGGCTGTGATTGTAACAGGGAAAAGTGGGGACAGTCAGGGAGGAGGGTGTGTGTGTGTGTGTTCTGTGGATTGGAAATTACCAAGAGGAACCATCAGGAATGGTGAAGTTCTGGCTCACCCAACCCGCCAGGACCTTGCTAGAGGCAGCCCAGACCGTGGAGGGCGGGGGGACCCGTTATCCGGGCAGACCTGACCTGGCTGAGGGAGAGATGGGAAACCCCCCCCCCCAACATCAGGGCCTCAGGGAGATTTCCACAGAGCCTGAGAAGAGTCTGCTCAAGGAAAAGACTTTCCTACCCCATAAGAACTTCAGATGCTAGAATTTGAAACTATTAAGTACATATATTAACTGAAATTTTAAACTTACCAGATTCAGGGCACCTGGGTGGTTCAGGGGGTGTTTGGATCAGGTCATGATCTCAGGGTCGTGGGATCAAGCCCCGTGTCAGGCTCAGTGCTGGGCCTGGAGCCTGAGGATCCTCTCTCTCCCTCCCAATAGCTCGCGTGCCCTGTCTCTAAAAGTAAATATTTAAAAAGAAACAGATTTGATTGAGGAAAAAAATTAATGAACTGGAAAATAGGAAAGTCTCATAGAAATTTCAGAATGCGATAATACAGAGGTCTGAGAGCTGGGACGGTTCCGGAAGCTCAGGGTAAGCCGGGTACTGCCAGTCCGTCCCTGTGAGGACACATCAGAACCAAGCAGACGACCCATCTCCTACCAGCAAGGACCAAAGATGGTGGAATAAACACCTTTATAAAGCAGTAAGAGAATTAGATTTTTTACCCAGCTCAGCTACGACTCAGTGTTAAAGGGGAAGCAGGTTTTTAGCACGGCGTCCTCCCCAGCTGTCTTCCCCACTGACGGGCACGCACTCAAGGAACACAGCCCTACAGTCACACCTCGCGGCTGCTTTGGTTGAGGGCGCGTAGAGGACGTCAGAAGATAGATTTCATCAAGCTAAACATTTTTGTTCTGTGAAGGACCTTCTTTAAGAGACTGCAAAGATGAAATACTCACTTACAAACCACATATCTGATGGAGGACTCCTGTCTAGAATATGTAAACTCAAATTTACCAAAAAAAAAAAAAAAGACAAAAAAAAAAAAAAAAAAAAAAAAAAAAAAAAAGCAAAATCGAAAAAGGGCAAAACACCTGGAGACATTTCCCCTAAGAGGACACAGGAGCGGCACACACAAGACATGTTTAAGGCTACTAGCCTACAGGGAAATGACAACACCATCTACCTATTAGAACAGTTAAAAAAAAAAAAAAAACAAACCACACCAAATACTAGCATAAATGTGGAGAAGCTCGTTCTTGCAGTCTTGCTGGTGGGAAAGGTGAAATGGTCAGTTTGGAAAGAAGCTGAGAATGTGCTTACCATTAGTGCCAGCATTTATCCCAGAGCAATTAAGAAATATGCTTCAGGCAAAAGCCTGTACATGAGTATTTGTAGCACTGTTATTTTAAGAGCCCAGAACGTAAAGCAACCAGAAGAGCCTACTTTCGGTATGTCCCTATTCCCTGGTACCCTACTCAGCAATGAAAAGGAAAATGTTTTGTTTTGTTTTAAATTTGACAGCGTGCATGGGGGGGGGGCAGGGGGGGCAGCCCGCAGAGGGAGAGGGAGGCGGCGGCTCCTCATGGAGCAGGGAGCCTGATGTGGGGCTTGATCCCAGGACCCTGGGATCATGACCCAAGCAGAAGGCAGAGGCTTAACCCACTAAGCCACCCAGGGGTCCTGAAAAGGAACACACTACTAATGCAGGCAACAACTCGGATGCATCTTAAGAGCATTATGCTGAGTAAAAAGAAAGCCAGATTCAGAAGGTCAAATATTACAAGGTTTGCTTTTTAAAACATTCTCAAAATGACCGGTTATGAAGATGGAGGGTAAGTCAGTAGCCGCCGGGGTCGGTGGGGGGGCAGCACAAGTGGGATGGGTGTGGCGGTGGAGACAATCCTGCATTCCAATGGTGGGGCTGGTACCCCGAGTCTGGGAGGAAATGTCAACTGTAGGCATGCCTTCTACCAGCGTCAGTTTCTGGGTTTTGATATTGCGCTCCTAATTACGGGAGATGGGACCACTGGGAGAAAACTGAAAGATTCACAAGACCTCTGTACTTACTGTCTTTGAACCTTCTGCAAATTTCAGATTATTTCAAAACACGGAGTTCTGTTACACACCAGGGCCGGACCATAAAAATTTACCATAACTGTTCCAGAATAGAAAAATACAGCCTTTTCCTTCTCATTTTAAGGATTATGATATCAACATCCCACAAGAACATTATAGGAAGAGAAAGAAGTCCAACAGTGCGCTCGAATAGAGATGTTACTAATATATTAATAAGCAAAATTCAACAATCTCTGGAACCCAAGGGATGTACTAAAGTATGAAAGTGAGATCATTCAGAACTCTTCCAGTGGCATATATTTTTATTATTATTAAGATATTTCATTTATTTGACAGAAACACAGCTAGAGAGGGAACACAAGCAGGGGGAGTGAGAGGAAGAAGTAGACCCCCCACTCAGCAGGAAACCCGATGCCGGGCTCGATCCCAGACCCCAGGATCATGACCTGAGCCAAAGGCAGATGCTCAACAACTGAGCCATCAGGCGCCCCTCCAGGGGCATATCTTATAATGCTTTGTAAACATACTGATCAAAATGCAGAGAAGGACAAGTGACATTGGCAAGATGGCAGGCCCAGAAGCCAAGATCCTCACGTCTCTATGGAAATACCAAATGTATAATAAAATGGACCAAAGTACTCTGTGAGAACTCTAAAAGCAGCAGCAACCAAATGAGCACCCAACCAGGAAAAAGCTGAACGCAAGACAGTACGGAATCTCACTGAGGTTTTTGCTTGCCTGGATCCAGGACAGTTTCAGGGAAGCCAATTCCTGACTCCTTCCTCGGGATGGAAGAGTATGGACTGGCTCACCACGTCCAGACAGGCCTGGGGGCTGCCAGAGGGATTGGTTTCTGTCTGTCCTGGCTCAGAGTGCTGAAGAGAATGGCGGCATAGTCTGGATGTCACTTTGGACGTTGCTGAAAGCAGTTCTGGTCCCCTGGGCCTTGCAAGAGGGCTGCAAGGAGTCTGCCGACCAGCAGGGGGCTGGGGCGAGCTCAGGGGCAGAGGAATGCAATCTAACCCCCTAAGAAGCAGGGGTGAGGCTCCTAGGGAAATTAAAATCTATAAAAGCAGCTGGGTATACTGGAGATGTGGAATTAAAACACATACACGGGCCCAGGGAGGATGCAACCGTCCAGTCATGATTGAGAGGACCCCAACCCTTTCCACCAGGCTCATCTGTGAAGGTCTTCCCCTGGGTGGGGACAGTCTACAAAGACTAGGGGGGGTGGAGGTCTTTTCAAAGACCCAGTTTCAACAGACGATGACCAGACAAACAGGAAAAAGGAGGCCCATTCAGAGGCGTACAGAAAACTTCCAGAAACCAACTCTCAAGGCCCACCGCCTCTCGGATTCACAACGGCAGAGACCTGACAACTGTCCAAGATATGCTCCATCACCTGAGGGAGAAGGTGGGCTGATGACTAACGACACGGGGAAGATAACGAATGTGCAAAATGAGAATTTCAACAAAGAGAAACCGTAATAACCAAATTCTGGAGATGAAAAATCCAGTAATTGACTTCATGCTGACTGCAGGAGACCAGCTTTCCATTTGAGGAAACACGAGGGTTGAAAGCCAAAGGTTGGAAACAGATCTTCTCTCCAGATAGTAACCACAAGAGAGCAGGGGGGCTATGCTATATCAGACACATCACATTTAAGAGGAAAACTGTTACAAGGGACGGGAAAGGACACTGTGTGGTGATAAAAGGGTCAGTTCACCCAGAACAACAATTGTACATATAAATGCACCAGACTATCAGAGCTGCTCAGTATCAGAAGCGAACATGACAGAAGTGGAGGGAGAAAAAGTTCTGTATTTGAGAGGCGCCTGGGTGGCTCGGTCAGTTGAGCCTCTGCCTTCGGCTCAGGTCATGATCTCGAGGTCCTGGGATTGAGCCCCACATTGGGCTCCCCACTCAGTGAGGAGTCTGCTTCTCCTTCTGCCACCCCCATTCATGCACTTGCTCTCTAATACAATATTTTTTAAAAAAAGATTTATTTATTTGACAGAGAAAGATCACAAGTAGGCAGAGAGGCAGGCGGAGAGAAAGGAGCAAGCAGGCTCCCTGCTGAGCAGAGAGCCCAACGCGGGCCTCGATCCCAGGACCCTGAGATCATGACCTGAGCCGAAAGCAGAGGCTTTAACCCACTGAGCCACCCAGGTGCCCTCTAATAAATAAAATCTTTTTTTTTTTTTAAGATTTTATTTATTTATTTGACAGAAACACAGCGAGAGAGGGAACACAAGCAGGGGGAGTGAGAGAGGGAGAAGCAGGCTTCTGGCTGAGCAGAGAGCCCGACACGGGGCTCGATCCTGGGTCTCCAGGATCATGACCTGAGCCGAAGGCAGTTGCTTAACCAACTGAGCCACCCAGGCGCCCCTAAAATCTTTTTTTAAAAAAGATAATTCCACATTGAGACCTTCATCCCTTCCCCACCCACCCACCCACTTTGAACCATGGATAGAAAAACTGGAAAGATGATCACTAAAGGAACAGAGAGTTTGAACAATACTGCAGACCGAGTGAACCTAATAAACATACACAGCACCCCTCCCAATGGCAGCAGGATATTATATTTTTCTCAAGTGCACATAGAATATTCTCCAGAATAGACCATATGTTACACCACAAATAAGTCTGGTTTTGTTTTTTTTTTTTTAAGATTTTATTTGTTTGACAGAGAGAGCATAAGCAGGGGGAGCAGCAGAGGGAGAGGGAGAAGCAGGCTCCCTGCTAGGCAGGGAGCCCCATGTGAGGCTTGATCCCAGGACTCTGAGATCACAACCAGAGCCAAAGTCAGACGCTTAACTGACTGAGCCACCCAGGCACCCCACAAATAAGTCAATAAATTTTTGAAAACTGATCTTTTCCGATCAGGAAAGAAATTCCTAGAAACTTACAACTAGAAATCATAGCAAGTGGAAAAGCGGAAAATCAAAAATAGGATTTTGCAAAATAGGGGCGCCTGCGTGGCTCAGTGATTAAGCCTCTGCCTTCAGCTCCGGTCATGATCCCAGAGTCCCGGGATCAAGCCCTGTTCAGCCGGAAGCCTGCTTCTCCCTCTCTCACTCCCGTTGTGTTCCCTCTTCTGGCCGTCAAATAAATAAAAATCTTTAAAAAAAAATGTGCAAAATTTAAAAAACATACTGTTGACCAAAGGGTCAAAGAAATCACAAGGTAAATGAGCAAACATCTGAAAGCATGATGAAATGAAAAACAAAAATACAGCATGCCAAAACCAAGGTGTTTAGAGAAAGCAGTGCCAAGAAGGAAATTTACGTTCTTTTCCTCTAAGTATTTACATGAGAAAAGGTCTCAGCTCCATAACCTAACTGTACACCTTAACAGCAACAACAAAAAAAGTCAACCCAAAAGTAGAAGGAAAACGGAAAGATTCAAGGAGAGATAAATGAAATAGTGAATAAAGAGTATCAACAGTTGTTTTTTTTAAAGGTCAATAAAACTGACAAAACTTAGCTAGATCAGCTAATTTAAAAAAAAAAAAGGATTTACCTAAAATCGGATATTAAATGGAAGACACTGCAGCCAATGTTTACAAAAATAAAAAGGACTGGGGCGCCTGGGTGGCTCAGTTAAGCATCTGCCTTCGGCTCAGGTCATGATACCTGGCCCCTGGGATGGAGCCCAGCATTGGGTTCCCTGTTCAGTGGCGAGCCTGCTTCTCCCTCTCCCTCCTTGTGTTCCCTCTCTTGCTGTCTGTCTCTATATATCAAATCAATAAATAAAATCTTTTTTAAAAGAAGGATTTTAGGAGTACTACGAACAATTGACAAATTGGACCACCTAAATGAAATGGTTAAATTCCTAGAAACCTGTAAATTGCCAGGACTGAATCATGAAGAAATAGAAATCTGAACAGCCCTCTAACTAGCAAGAGGATTGAAACAGTAACTAAAAACATCCTCACATAGGAGAGGAAACAAAATAAACAGCCCAGGACCAGATGGCTGCAGTAGTGGAGTCTACAAAGTATTTAAAGAATGAAAAGCAATCCTCCTCCAACTCTTCTTCCCAGAAGAAGGAACATGTCCAAATCCATTCTATGAGGCCCAAATTCCATCTACACCAAAGCCAGAGAAAGACACTTGAAGAAACAAACTACAGACCAATATCCCTGATGCAAAATCCTGAAGGAAAAAAAGAGAAAGGAGAGAATACTTGAAACCCAATTCAAGAGTATATTAGAAGGATTAGACACCACAACCAAGTGAGATTTATTCCTGAAATGCAAGGGTGGGTCAACATAGGAAAATTACTTGATAGAATATAACATTATCAGAATGAAGGACAAAAAGCACATGTTGTCTCAGTTGATGCAAAGAAAACATCTGAATAAAAATTCAATATCCTTTCAAGATAAAAACATGGAACAGACTCGAAGGAAACTTCAGCTAATAAAAGGCACACAGAAGCCCGCAGATAACACACCCCATGGTGGAAGACTGAAAGCTCTTCCTCTGAGTTCGGGACTAAGACAGGGATGTCCCTACTGGCCTCTTCGATTAAATACAGTATCAGGAATGCTAGCCGGAGTGATTAGGCAAATTGGAAAATAAATTATCTCTGTTCTCACACAAAATGAACATATAAATATATATAAAACATGTACCTGCAGAAAACCCTAAAGATTACACACACACACACTTAGAACTAATAAATTTGCCAAGTTGCAGAATACAAAACAACAAAAACTCATTGCATGTTTATACACTACCCTAAAGGAAATTACAAGGATGGATTTCATTTACTTAAGAATAAAAGAAATAAAATACTTGGTAATAAACTTAACCTGTAAAGTGCAAACTATAAAACACTGCTGAAAGAAATTAAAGATACAAATAAATGGAAAAATATCCCATGTTAATAGATGGGAATACTTAATTATCATTAGGATGCCAGTACCACTCAGTGATCTACAGATTTAAAGGAGTCCCCATCAATATCCTTAGAGATATTGAAAACAAAAAAAGTTAGGACACCTGGGTGGCTCAATCATGAAGCATCTGCCTTCAGCTCAGGTCATGATCCCAGGGTCCTGGGACTGAGCTCTGCATCAGACTCCCTCAGTGAGAAGGGAGCTCAGTGAGAAGCCTGCTTCTTCTTTTCCCACTCCCCCTGCTTGTGTTCTCTCTAATTAATAGAGTACTTTTTTAAAATCCATTATAAAAATCATATGGACTCTGAAGGGCCCCCAGATAGCCAAAGCAATCTTGAAAAGGAACAGAGTTAGAGGTCTTATACTTCCTGCTTTAAACTTCTAACAAAGCTGCCGTAATCAAAGCAGTGTGGTACCAACACAAGGATACACTGACCAATGGAATAGAGCACCCACACATAAACCCTTGTGATTTCTCACAGGACTGTCAAGACCCTTCAGTGGACAAAGCACGGTCTTTCCATCGAAGAGTGGGGAAGCGGGGTGGGGAGCATGGATGTCTCCATCCACAAGGATGACGCTGGACCCTTATGTTTATACCACATACAAACACTTGCTTGTAAGGGATCAAATGTCTAAATATAAAACCTGCAGCTCTAAAGCCCTGAGCACACGGGGAAAGCGTCATGGCAGCGGGTGTGGCGGAGCCCTTGGAGAGGGACCAAGGGCACAGTCATCTAAAGAAGAGAGATTGGACTCTGTCAGGATTAAACACAACAGTATAAAGGCGACCTATGGATGGGAGAAAATACCTGCAGATTTTATCTCATGGGGGTAAACAGTCTGAATACATAAAGAACTGCAAACTCACCACCACCAAAACAACTCCATTAAAAAAAAGTGGTCAAAGGAGGGGCGTGTGACTCTTGATCTCAGGGTCATGAGTTCGAGCCCTGTGCTGGAGATTATTAAAAATAAATTTTAAAATGTTAGAAAGAAGGGTCAAAGGACCCGAACAGACATTTCTCCAAGGAAGACATCCAGACAGCTGACGAGCGTGTGAGAGGATATGCGGTGTCACTCCTCATCAGGCAAACGTGCATCAAAACCACAGTGACTTACCTCCTCACGCCCATTAGGATAGGTAGTGTAAAAAAAATCAGGAAATAAGTGTCAGCAAAGATGAGGAGCAACTGGAACGCTTGTGTGCTGTTGATGGAAATGCAATTAAAAAAAAAAAAAAGATGCAGCCCTTCTGGAAAACATGGTGATGCTTCCTCAAAAAGTTAAACGAAGTCACGGTAGGATCCGCCAACTGCACCTCCGGGCAGGTGCCCAAAGGAATTGACAGTATGGACTCGAACAGGATCTGTCCGTCCGATTGGAGCAGCCATCATTCACAAGAGCTCAAAGGTCCAAGCAACCCAAATGCCCATCGACGGAGGAGTGGGGAAGCTCATGGGGGGACCCATACAGTGCAAAACTACCCTTAAAAAAATCAGGATCTCACACTGGCTGAGGACGTCATACGCAATGAAAGAAGCCAGTCACGAAGACCAACACTCTCTGATTCCACTTACGGGAAGCACCAAGTGTAGTCGGAATCAGGGAGCCCAAGTTTCCAGCTGCTGGGGGAATGGAGGGAATGAGGGTTGTTGTTGGTTAAGGGGGCCAGAGTTTCAGTTTTGCGGGATGAAAAATAAAAGCTGCGGAGGTTCTTGGTGGGGGTGGGGACGACCACACCGCACTGGGGATGTCCTCCAGACCGCTTTTCTGTGCACTTGGACTCGGTAATCCAGTTTTTTCAAATCAAAGAACATTTCTGAATACCCGCTCCATGCTAGGCGTGGTGATATGAGAGAGGTAGTGAAAAAGACAACGCGCACACATTTAAGGAACCAGGATTCTAAGAGCAGGAAGGAGCACAGACAGACACCCAAACAGGTGGGAATTCACAATTGGGTTTACGGGGCACAGACGGTGTATTTTGGCAGGAGGCTGGAAAGTAGTTTAAAAGTATATCTTATCTGGAAAAGAACCCAAAATCTCTGTAGAGGACAGAAGAGGCACTTAATGGAATTCTTTAATGTTCATATTTTTTAAGAAATTCAACCCATGACCGGTAGGCAGGGCCTCCCTGAAGCATGGGCTTGGTGGCTAGCCTCTGCCACCGTGGTTGGGTGGGGGGACACACATCAGAAGCTCTTTGAAGTCAGCCACCAGATATAGATAGGCTCCTGCTACACACTGTCGACAACCCCATCCCACTGAGACCGGAAAACAATCAGGACAAGAGATGTCCAAGAACAGCTTTTCAAACTCACCTGCTAATGGCCACTTGCCTAGGGAGGACGCGGAGGGTCTGTGCCTCCTTAGTTGAAGGGATCCACACATCGGTGTAAGCCAGAGATTCAAGGGGTGATGCTGGCTTGCTCTGAAAGTGGAAGGAAATCACCCAGAGGTCACCACATATTCTAGGTCCATCCAGCTGTCCCTGCTGCTTTGGTGACCCGGATACCCTCTCTTTTTCCATCAGGAGTCAGCTCAGGCATGACCCCCCCGAACCTCTGTTCACCCTGATTTGGGTTGGGGGCAGTCCCTGTGCTCCCTAAGCGTTGGGTGCTGGGGTCCTCTCCCCAGGCTGGGAACTGCAGGGCGGGACCAGGGTGGGGTGGGAAGAACATGTCTTGGTTCTCAGCCCTGCAGGTGTAGGGAACAACCTGCCCATACCGCCTGCTCTTTTCTAAAGGGGGAGAGGTCCTAACAAGCTCCCCCCCCCAGGCCTGACGCTGCTGGGGCTGCCAAAAGGGTCCCCCGTCCTCTGGGTGCACAGCACAGCCTTCTCTTCTCTTTCCAGTTTGAGACTCTGCTTAAGCCAGCACCCGGCGGCCCAAGACTTCGGACTCCTTCCCCTTCTCCCACCCATCCTCTCCTCAGCAAGGCCAGGATTCCTGGCTGGGCCAGAACGCCAGCGTGAAACGCCAGGGATCGGAGATCACACTTGCTCCAGATACAGCAAAGGAGGGCTTGGAGTCGGGGATTTCAGACTCCTGGGGACAGTGAAGTTCTCAGCGGGTCTGGGGGATTCTCTGTACCTTCCCTGATACCTGCACTCTCTCTAGGAGACACTCTGGCCCCTGGGACCCACCTCTGCAGAGGGACCTCCTACCCAGCGACTGTGCCTGTCCAAGATGTTTTTCCCCCTTACGGGCTGCTATGTCTGAGGCCCCCGTGCTGTGAGCCCTGCCTGCCCTGGGGTCTACAGACACTGCTACAGGCTCCCTGGTCCCAAGGTTACAGCCCTCAAAGCTGTTTGCTTTCTTGGGAAGGCAAATGCATCCCTTGAACTTTTGAATGAAAAAAAAATATCTGGCAGAATCCCTTGGATGGATGGGGCTAACCATCCAGTGGAATGATGGGGGAGGCTTGGGAGTCTGTGAAATCACCCACCAGGAGGAGCCCCCCTCCCCCCCCCCAGCTCTCTGCACACGGAGTCCTAAGGTCCTGATTCCAGAACAAAGTGCAAAGCATCAGACTCTGGAAACGGGTCAACCCGAAATTCAGAGGCCAGCTTCAGCTGCCCTGGCCTCCCCACCCCCAAATCCCCTGCACACGGCAGATGCTCAATAAAGTTTGTAAGAAGGAACTATATAGAGTCGGAGAGTTTTTTTGAAGATGTCACGAAATGGGGCCAGCCCGGAGCATTCCCACACGCTGGAGGGATGTGGGAGGGGTGGAGTGTTCCGATTCGTTGAGCGTGGGCTGTACTATCGTGGCTTACAGCTGAAAGACCCCAGAGTCCGGGCACCACTCTTTGGAAGATATTTGATCTTTTCTTAGACCTCAGAGTAGCCCAGTGAGGCAGGCATGACCCCAAGTACTGGAGGCAGCAGGCTCAGAGAGACCAGTGGACTAACACGAGGTCACCCAACGGGCAGATGGCCAGGCTGGCCTTGGTCTGGGCCTGCTGCACCCTCCAGGCTGCCAGCGCCGGGGAGCACCCCGTGTTCTAAGAGCTGTGCTCCGCAGAGCCCGCCGCAGACGTGCACAGAGTCGGGTGCACACTTGCCCTGTCCCAAGACACATCTAGAGTGCTTATTCATTCCTCCCCAGTCCGCACGAAGATGCCCCAACAGCCGCGTCACACACGATCAGAAATGACGGTGAGCAGCACTGCGCGGGACCTGGTTCGGGGAGGAGGAAGGAACCAGACTGTTCACAGTGGAAAGCAAATCGCTGGGGTGGGGGGTGGCGGAGTGGGGAGGGGCTGAGCAGTTCAGAGTGTGACGCACCCATGGTTTATAACCACGCGACCTCAGGTTCTAGATGCGCTCAAAGGATCAGTGATTTCCGGTCCAGACGGGAAACTGCAGGAGGTTCCTGACCTGCCTCCCACGCTCGGTCCCCAGCCCAGCACTCAGCAGGAAACAGCGGCAGGCCGGCCGCGCCCAGACCCCAGGGGGAAGCGCAGTTCTCCTTCCTCAGGGCACATTTGACGACACCAGCACTTTGCTAATTTAGGGGTGTATGGCTGTGTGCGCAGACACATGTGCAGGGTTCAGAGAAACACGACGGGACAGGGAATGATTGCATTAAGAATGCCTAGAAGCATGTCTATAGCATACGAAGAGCAGGTCCAAAGAAAGTTTTTTAAAACTCCAGTCTCCGTGGAGTGATTTGGAAAGGAGAGAGCAGGCAAAAGAAGAGAAATACAGTTAAGGGGTAAACATTAGGCAGAAAATTTAATTTCGCTGGGAACCAAATGCAAATGAAAAAGACAATGATTTTATCCCGCTGCAGAGGCTAGACCAAAGTAATAATACCCAGAATCGGTGAGGCGGTGGGCAAAACCAAAGCCCTCCAGTTCTGTACCTGGCAGTTTTAATTGGTGCCTCAGTAGTGGGTTTCTAATGGTCTTTTTAAAACCATTCATTCCTCTGACCTAATAAGCCCCATTTCTGGGACTTTATCCAAAACCAGGGAGGAGGGGAAATAAGAACGATTCCCAAGAGTTTCAAAATAACTTCATTATTCAAAATGATGAAAAATTACAGACTGCTAACAGGGAAATGATTTTTTACAATTGTGGTCTATTAATTTGATATACTATCTCAAACTCATTCGTCAAAAAGTCCAACATGAGGCAATATATTAACATGAAAAAAAAATTAGCTTCCAAGTAAAGCAGGAGACAAGACTGCACAAGTATTTGCACCAAGAATGACCGCATACGGACAAGAACTGGTAGGGATATAGGAAAATGGAAACAGCTCATATAGGAAGAGTGATCACACTGTAGGTGATTTTTCTTTTAAAAATTCCTTTTGGGGGTGCCTAGGTGGTTCAGTTGGTTAAGCGTCCGACTCTGGGTTTCAGCTCAGGTCATGAGCTCAGGGTCTGGGTTGAGCAGGACATGGAGCCTCTCTTCCCCTCTGCCTCTCCCCGAACCCCACATGCTTCCTTTCTTCCTCTCTCTAAATGTGACTCTTGATCTCAGGGTTATGAGTTTGAGCCCCATGTTGGGTGGAGAGCTCACTAGAAGGAAAACAAAAACTTTAGGGGCACCTGGCTGAGTCAGTTTAGCCGATGACTCTTGATCTCGGCTCAGGTCTGGATCTCAGTCAGGGTCATGGGTTCAAGCCCCATCTTGGGCTCCATGCCCAACATGGACCTATTACAAAGATTTTTATTTAGAAAGAAAAATACACTTTTTTAAAAAAAGATACCTTTTAAAATTGGTATGATGTTGTGTGCCCAGAGATTTTTAGAAATTGAAAGGAAGGGAGAGAAAATGGAGAGGTAGTGTTTAATGAGCACAGAGTCTCAGGGAAGAGAACATTTTGGAAATGGATGGTGGGGATGGCTGTCCAGCACTGTGAATGTGTCTGATGCCACCGAATGAGACACTTAAAAACGGCAAATTTTAGGTTTATGTGCATTTTACTGTAGTAGAAAAAAATAGTAGGAAGGAAACACAGATTTGAAGGAATTTTTTTTGTTTCTGAAATCAGATGGGTTGTGGGTAGCCATGAGTGACACACGTTTATAGGGACAGAAGCCTAGAGGGACAGTGGGGAGGGACAGTGGGAAGGTGGAGACAGAGGAAGGAGGAGGCAGGTGATCTCTTCCTACTTGATGCTGCTTTCTGTGGCCAGGGAGGCTAACACACAGGTCATTTCTTGGAGGAAGCTTCTGGAGGGGAGGGGAAAAATGTTTATACTCTACAAATCTTGGGTTCTGTGGCTGGGGTCCTGTCAATTATGCTGACAAGAGACAGACTGGCAAGAGGAAAACAGAGGTTTATTAGCATGTGTTTCAAGGATGTGCATGGGAACACTTACATGAGTAGTATATATATGTGTATATATATATATACACATACACACACACACACACACACACACACACACACACACACACACAGAGAAAGAGAGAGAGAGAGTGTTAACGAAAGGACAACACATTTTTAGAGAGGAGACAAGTCAAAGGAGGACTGAGCTTCCAGAGGCAGAACACTGAGCGGAGGTAGAAACATACTGGGAAACTAGCACCAAGGCTAGTCTCTGGCCCGGTCTGTTCCGAGCCGCCGTTGAGGACGGCAAGGGACTGGCGTCCTCTCCCGGGATTAACCGGTGCCCTTCCGCAAGGGAGGGAGGCAGACGCCTCTATAAATCTGGTCCCACTTGAGGCAAACAGGGAAAGGGGGGGACTCTTCCTGTGTCTGCTTCTTCCCGGCTGCCTTCCATCAAATCAGCTGGGGCATATTTTCAGGCGGCATGTTCTGCTACCTTTCCCCTCTGACAGTCCCATCCTTGCCATCCAGAGGGCTTCTGACCAAATTAAAGCGTCCAAAGAGCAAGTACGGAGGGCGTGAGTGAAGCTGGGAGTCACGTGATCCAGTCAACACACAGCTTGGGAAAAACCTTGGGAGCTTTCAATACCTAACCTCAGTTCTTGATTATTCTTTAAAGACAAGGAAGGGGGCAGAAGTGACGTCACATTAAAGCTCTCTGGCCAGGGGGCGCCTGGGGGGCTCAGCCATTAAGCGTCTGCCTTCAGCTCAGGTCATGATCCCAGAGTTAGGGGATCCAGTCCCACATCGGACTCCCTGCTCTGCGGGAAGCCTACTTCTCCCTCTCTCACTCCCCCTGCTTGTGTTTCCTCTCTCCCTGTGTTTCTGTCAAATAAATAAATAAAATCTTGTGGGGGGGCAGGGGGGGAAGAAAAGCTCTCTGGCCAGGACTTCCACCCTCAGGAAAAGAAGCCCAGCGGATTCTTGGCTGCTGAATGCACAGTAACTTCCTGTTGCCCCGGGGGCTCTAGGAGATGGTATATATCTTAGCCTATTTCTCCAAGAACAACTTGGAAGAATGTAGCATTTCCTGAATGTAAAGCTTTTCAAAAAATTAATTAAGAGGAAAATGGTAACCTTAAGTCAACTTAAGACTTATTTTACTTGTTGGGGGGGACGGGGGTTTAAACTCAAGCCAAAAAAGGGGCTGTCGAGGCCACAGTCTAGGCAAGCAAACCTGAAAATCTAGAGAAGACAGATTTTTTTCTGGGGGGAAAAAGTACCAAGAAGAACCTGAAAGAGGGGGAGGGGCACCTGGTGGCTCAATCATTAAGCATCTGCTTTTGGCCTAGGTCATGATCCCAGGGTCCTGGGATGGAGCTGCATCAGGCTCCCTGCTCAGTGGGAAGCCTCTCTCTCTCTCTCTCTCTGTTCCCTATCTCACTGTGTCTCTCTATGAAATAAATAAAACCTTAAAAAAAAAAAAAGAACCTGAAGTGGTTTAGAATAAGTCTCCCCAAAATGTGCGACTCTAGCACATGGACTACTTTTCACTGAAGGTAAGTGAGATCCTGCAAGCTCAAGAGAATGTTGCTCCTCCCTTAAGTACCCAAAAGCACCTAAACTGAGGGCTCTTTTCCAGGATAAGAGCTATTAGCAGAGATGAAGTTTACCTGCGCCACCCATCCATATGCCAGGGTAACCATCTCCGTACCGAACACCCATTCTTCTTACTGCCCTGCAAATGCCCTTCTCCTCCTCTGAATACCCCAGACCCTCTTCCTGTCTCTTAGGACAGCATACAGACCTCTTTTTCCCTTTCTGTCTTTGAACCCTTCCTGTGTATTCCTGTGGATTCCCAGATGCATCAAATTAAATTTGGTTTCCTCCTGTTAATCTGTCTCATGTCAATTTAATTCTTAGACCAGCCAGAAGAACCCATGAAAGGTAGAAGGAAAACTTTTCCTCCCCAACATACCAAAAAGGGAAAACAGCTATACCAGAAGAAACTTGGGAAGGCCTTGCAGAGAAACCACCATTTACCAAGCCCCATAGTGGGAGGGGAAGGGAGAAACCTCAAGCATGGATCCTTTCCCAGGTGAAGGGAACCAACCTAAAGTCAACCTTTCCAAAGGCCAAGAGCGCCATTTAAATTGATCCAGGGCCTACAGAAGGAAGAAACACTTCCAAATTATTTATCAGGGACATCGATATCAAAGCCAGCACAATAAAGGAAAACCACAGACCAACTTCACTTACATAAAAATCGATGCGAAAATCCCAAATAAAATAGTTGCGAATAAAATCCACCATGGTCATTAAAGGGAGAAATCACCAGAACTAAGTGAGACTTGTACAATGATAAGGACATCTTTTAATTTACTTTATATTAACATATTAAAGGAGATAAATCATATTCATCATAGACGTGGAAAGGCATTTGACCACATTTACCATTTATAACAAAATCTCTTATCAAAACTAGAAAGAAGGATGCTTTCTTAACATGATAAAATTACAGACTTGCACACCCATCAAGCCAAAAATCAGCACCATCTGTGATGGTTGGAAGCAAGAGAAGTTTCCATGAGACTCTGGAACTAAAGAATGCTCCCCATCATGACTATTTTGTTTGGACAATTCTGGCTGATGAAAACAGTTAAGAGAAAAAAAGAAATCTGAGGAGAAAGAAAGAAGTAACTGTTTATTCTGGAGAGCCCAAAGGAAGCAGTGGAAAATGTGGCACACGGAAAGAGATTCCACTGAGGGATAGGGTATCGAAGCAGCGTACCCAAACACCCAGCCTTGTTCTGTAGGAGCAGTAAGTAGTGGGACGAGTCAACAAAAGCAAATGCCCTGTTCACAACAGACGCCCCAGCCCAACTCCAAAAGACGGAAACTCCCGGAAACAAAGGCACTAGAGCCTATACAATCCAGAAGGAGCCATCTTTTTAAAGCCTCCGGAGAAGATAAAAGACTTCAACCGTAAAGAAAGCTGTAGCGCATACGTTCTTATCTAGAAGAAAACTCAACATGAGAAAGGTGTAACCGTCACTACGGAACGCCGGGGAGGATGTGGACCCGGGGCGCTCACACGTGGTGGGGGTGTGAGATGACGTGGCCACTCTGGAGGAAGTCGGGTCGGTGATTTCTTCAAAAGCCACACACCCTTTTGCCATATGGCTCAGCAATGATCCTAGGTTGCTACCCAAGAGAAATGAAGGCGTGTCTCCCACATCCCGGTGCGGGAGGGCGCACCGGCCGATGAATGAACAGACAAGCTGTCCTGTGTCCGGGCTATGGAAGACTGCTCAGCAGTGAAAAGGAAATAGTGGTCCCCGCCATAAGAGAGACCGAGCTCGAACACAGTAGACTGGGTGAAAGAAGCCAGAGGTTGTGTGACTGCCTTTACATGAAACGTGCAGAGAAGGAAAACTGGTAAAGACAGAAAGTGGGAGAGCGGCTGCCCAGGGCTGGCGGTAGGAACAGGGAGTGACAGCCCGTGGCACAGGGGCTCCTCTGGGGGCGGGGCAGGGGGGGGCGGCGGCGATCTAAAACCGGACCACAGTGATGGCCGAAGCGTGCACTTAAAATGGGTGATTTTTTAAGGTATAAAAATAAAGCCACTAAAAAAGCAACTTCTTAAATTTAACATGTAAATATGATCTCAGTGAAAATACCCCACAGGGATATATGTGCCCCCGTGTGTGAATGTGTGTGTGCACCAACATATAATTTTTCAACTCGATGAGTTGAATCTAAAGTTCATGAAATTTTTAAAAACAACAATAACCAGGACATTTCTGAAAGAATAAAGAACAACTAACACTGTTAGGTACTAAAACAGATTACGATCTTATAGCAATTAAAACCATTTCATACCAATAAATATATATATGAAAATGTACATAAAACCTAACAATGGAACAGAAGTGAAAAATACACATAATACATTCAAGAATTTAACATATAAGGCAAGAGTTTGTTTCAAATCAGTGGAGAGAAGTACTCTAGTTATTGATATTAGAACGACTTGGTAGCATCTGGGGAAAACACTGTTAGACCTCCCTCTACCTTTTTCTTTCATCCAAATGAATTACAGATGAGTCAGAGATTTAAACATAAAAAACGAAACTGTAAAAATGCTAGAAGAAGAAAAATTTTAAATGAAACTTTTAACCACTTCTTCATAGGAAAGTCCTTTCTGAGCAGGACTCAAACCCCAGAAATCCAGAATATATATATCTATATCTTTCATGATCTAATAAAAAGTCTTAAAAGTCTGCAAGCCAGCCCAGTGGATTACTACCACTCTCATCATAAATAACTCTGAAACTAAACAGGATACATGAAATAATCATTTGCAGGAACCGGAGAGTGCAGCACAGAGCGGCAGTCCTTGAGAGGAGAGACGTGCTTGAGAGGAAGTTCACATTCGTCATGGCTTTCTTGGGAAAGGAGAAAAAAAACAGACCTGAGCAGGGGTGTAGAGCCCCAGCAGAGAGCAGTGGTCTTGTTAACTGGAGATAACAGAGATCAGAGTTCAGAGATGCCAGAGCACCTAAGTCTTGCAGGGCAAGCATAGAAGAGGAAGGAACCACACAGAGGGAGCCCAAGACACATGCACAGAGGTTCACCTCAGATCCTTCGCCAGATCCTGAGCTGTGTATGTGCAGAACGAGACTCTAAGTTCTAGTGGAAAATAGCTTGGATGTGTGGGGACGGGGAGGACAAGTAAACTGAACAGAAATATTAGAGGTCGGGGTGCCTGGGTGGCTCAGCCGTTAAGCATCTGCCGTCAGCTCAGGTCATGATCCCGGAGTCCTGGGATGGAGCCCTGCATGGGGCTCCCTGCTCGGCGGGAAGCCTGCTTCTCCCTCTCTCACTCCCCTTCCTTGTGTTCCCTCTCTGGTTGTCTTTCTCTCTGTCAAATAAATAAAATCTTAAAAAAAAAAAAAGAAAAAGAATTATTAGAGGCCATACAATTCCAACCCTAGGAGGAAAGATTCTCATCAATCATCCAAGGCTTTCAGTTGACACCTCCAAAAAGCCAGGCCTTAAGAGTGTGGAGCACAGGCTGGGAGTAGGGGCCGTACACTAGAGCTTGGGAGAAGAGGAGGTGGGATTCGAAACAGACCCATTCTAATGAAGCTGAAAGCAAGCCTTGACATGTTCAAGGTGATCAGTCTGTCAATTTCACTGTCTGCAAGAACAGAACTCAGCATCTCGGGGCGCCTGGGGGGCTCAGTTGCTTAAGCGTCTGCTTTTGGCTCAGGTCATGATCCCGGGGTTCTGGGATTGGGCCCTGAATTGGGCTCCCTGCTCAGTGGGGAGCCTGCTTCTTCGTCTCCTCCCCACTCATGCTATCTCGGTCTCTCTCTCTCTGATAAATAAAATCTTAAAAAACAAACAAAAAAACAAACAAAAAAACCCCTCAATATTCTTTAGATGAAGATAACATAATCCAGAATCTTTATAACATGTCACCCACAATGTTCAACATATGATCCAAAACTACTCGCTCTGCGAGACAGAAAACACGATAAAAGCAGATCCACATGTCACCCAGATGTTGGAATCGGCAAAGACTTAAAAATATGTTCAAGAATTTGGAGGTAAAATGGGACGACGGATGATGAGATGGAAATTTAAGAAAAAAATGTAAACTCTGTGTAAGAATCAAACAGAAGTTTTAGAATTTAAGAATACAAATGTCAGGGGCACCTGGGTGGCTCAGTTGGTTGAGCGACTGCCTTCGGCTCAGGTCATGATCCCGGAGACCCCAGATCGAGTCCCACATCAGGCTCCCTGCTCGGCGGGAAGCCTGCTTCTCCCTCTCTCACTCCTCCTGCTTGTGTTCCCTCTCTGTCAAATAAAACCTTAAAAAAAAAAAAAAGAATACAAATGTCTGAAATGAAAAATCTCACAAAGGAATTTAACCGCAGACTGGACACAGCCGAAGAGAAGAATCGGAGCATTTGAAGACGGGTCAATAGTAGTTATCCAAACGGAAGCACAGAAAGAAACAAGAATTTAAAATGAAATGGAAAACTGGGGTGGGGTGGAGGAGTAAGAAACATAAGAAACAAAGAACACAGGCCTGGGACCTGCGGGACCCCATCAAGTTGTCTCATATACATGTGAATGGAGAGAGAATAGGCCAAAAGAGTATCTTAAGGGATAATAGTCAGTAGTTGATCAAAATCGATGAAAGATACCAATCCTGAGCATCAGGGAACTCCGCAAATCCCAAAACAGGATTAACACACCTACACACACCATAAGCTAACAGAAACCAAAGAAAAGGGGGAAAATCTTAAAAGCAGCTTGAGGATGAAAGAGACATTCCACTGATGGGAACAGCAGTAAGAGTGACTGCTGAATTCATTAGAAACAATGGAAGCCAGGGGTGGCCGCGGGCAACATGCTTGTGGGAAGAACCGGGGGTTTGGGGCCAAAGGCAAAGAAAACAAGAAGTATCACATTTTGGGTGACACTTCGTGTTCACTTGTGGTGAGGTCTCCTGGCAGGATGGATTTTCTTTTGAAGGTCATCAATGGGGTCAGGTCATCAATTGGGTCAGTTTTCTCTGATAGAAGTAACAAAAGATGGGTCACCCAAAAGCACAGGTGGCTTTAGGACACGTTGACTTGGGGAGTGGCGACTTCAAAGCATGGCTGTCTGGTCTGCGGTATTTTGCTTTGAGCCCTGTGACAGATGAGATCATCAGGCATCCACGCTCAGGGACATCCCATTCTCGAGGACAGATGTTGTCTGGCCCAGAGCCCTGCCCTCTCTAGTCGCTCTTACCTTTCCGTCCCCGCACGGCATACCCGACCAACCCGTCAGCCCTAAGGCCAGCCCTGCACATTTCACTGTCTCCACGGGCTGGCAGCTCAGGAAAGACAGTGGGGTGAACAAATCTACCTGTGCGCCCAGACCAGGTGCCCGCTCCACACTCGCTCTCCAGACCAGGCCCGGCTTCATAGGTGTGCCCGCTGCAGAACCAGGGCCCTGCCCTCAGAGGCACCCCAACCCGTGCCCCAGTGCCCCGCTGTCACCATCTTGAATCTTAACAGTGTTTGGTCCAGGGGCCCTGCGTTTTCATTTTCGGCTGAGCCCTGTAAACTATGTACCTTGTTCTGCTTCAGAGCCACGAATCCCTCAGTTCTCAGGTGCCTGAGACAGACCAGAGGCTCCATAAAGCACGGGGCTGGCCAGCCACAGAGCCCCTCCAAACAGGGCACCCTATCTCTGCCTCTACACAGCCATCCTGCAGCCCCTTCTGAAAGGAGCCTCCAACAGTGTGACCCCACTTGCACAGAACTGCGGAATTACTAGGAGTAAGAGGGACCAGCAACAAAGGGCTGGGACCCCTTGGACACATGCATTCTGGGCTGAAAACTGGGAGGCACAGGACCCAGTCTGGCCTGCTGGGGTCCTTGGAAGTGGTCCGTCCTGAGCAGGACAAGTCTCCCCCACCAATGTTGGAACAGCTCCCAGGGTTGGACAAGGGTGGCGTTGGCACACGGAGTGCCCGGCGCGGCAGCAGACCAGCTGTGTCTCAGTGGCCCTGGTGGATGAAGGCCATAGCTCCTGCCGGCCATCCTGGGCTCGAGCCAGCTACCCTAACTGGGACCAGCCATTCCCAGCTGGGCTCCCTGATCTGAAAGGCCCTTCCTTTCCTGAGAAGCCTCCTTTGGGGTTTCAGGAAGGAAGTGGAGACAGAGAGAGGAAACCACAAAACCTTATAACTCTAATAACAGTATCACCTCTTGGTCGGCACCCGCCTCGGCCAAAAGCTGTGCGGACGGGTGGGAGGGGGTGCTCCACGTGCTGTAGTTCATCCTGAAACCACCCAACGGCTCTGAGAGAGGCGCCCGGGGACAGAGACCAGCTGGAAAAGCTGGGTCATGGACCGGGGGCAAGGAGGGGGGTAGGCTGAGTCACACGTTCGCCTCTGTAGGGCCACGACCCAGGTGGGCCAGGGCCGAGCCTCACTGTGCTGGCGGAGGTTTCTCTCGAAGGACCCTAGTGAGCCCAGGGCCCAGCCAGCTCATCTGTCCCTGGGAACATCTGTCCCCAACTAGGAAGGCAAAGTAGGACTGTCAGTTTCTGTGTCTCTGAAGATAGCCTTAGAGAAGGATGGAAGGACCCAACACGGTTTCTTAATCAAAGGGTGAGGGGTTTCTCAGCTCGGAGAGGACTTAAACGTTGTCTGCTTCCTTTTTCTGCCTGAATCCCAAACTCGGCCTCCAGAGCCTTTCCTTTTAAAGGCTGAATTTAAAGCCGGGATGAATCCTTCCTCTCCGCCATCCCTGACCCCTAGCCCCAGGAGGCTGGTGTCGGGCAGAGTCCTTGCTCCCCGAGGCGAGAGCTCTTTGGCCCTTGTGTAACTGTGGTGACCACCCTGAGAGCCAAGAACACCCCCTTACGCCTTCTGGGAACACTTAAGCCCCGGGCACTGCAGAAAGGATTAAGTCAACTGAGAAGATGCATGTTTTTCCAATTAGCTATAAACCACCCATGTTAGAACTTGCGCAAAACTGGCCACTCACTTTCATGTTACCCAAGATTCCTTGCTCGGTCTTTCTCCATTAATAAGTTCACCAGGCCTTCAAGTACATTTGGTTCTAAAGGCCCACGACCACGAAGCAAACAGGATGCTCACAGAGAAATGCCTCCACCAGAATGCTAAAGCCCGAATTCTCATCTTCCAGGAGCCACGCAGCAAGAGAGCAGACGGAAATTCACTCAGACCTACCGAACATTTCCTACCTCGGGTTCATTAACACACGCCAACGTGTACAATTATGTTTATGTTGGAAGTGGATCTGCATTTTACTACATACATACATTTTTTTTTTTAATGGATTTTTCCCCACTGACATCTCTCTCCCATGCCAAAGTCTGGTCCAGCCTGCCAAACTGGGGAGATGGAGCCCGAGCCAGTGAGCTCATTCTGAAAGAGCCTTGTCATAAGCCAGAAAGGCAAAGAATGTGGGGAAAGCAGGGAAAACGCCATTCTCACGCCTACAAAGACAAGGCAGGTCCTGCAACGGGCAGGGCGGGAGGAGGGGGAATGGTCGGAAGACGAATCGGTGATTGGTGAGAGTTATTCAACAAGATCACACTTATTCCCATTTTGCCGGTGAGGAAACAGGCTCATAGAGGCCGTGTGTCCCAGGTGCCACGCACGCAGGGTAGTGGGGGAGCTGGGATTTGAAGCCATGCTGTCTGGCTTAGAACCTACTTTATTCCTTCCACGGTTTATGTCGCAAGTCCTTGCGATGGCCCGAATTCTAGGATGCCTGTCCAAGATCCCCACCCCTGGTGTAGACACATGGTTCCCAGTTAGTCAACCCAACCCCAATCTAGCTGTTGCTGTGAAGGGAATTTGGGGAGGTCATTAGAGCCCCAAATCAGCTGACCTTGAGGCAGATCGGCCTGATCTTATCATATGCATGCTTTCAACTCGAGCCTAGAGCACAGAGGAGGAAATAAGGGGTTGGGAGCTCCAGAGGAATTAACACTGTCTCTGGCTTGAAGATGGAGGGGCATAAGGGCAAGGAATGGGGGTGATCTCTAGGAGTGAGAAGCCGCCCCCAACTTGTAGCCAGTAAGGGAATGAGCACCATAGTCTTGTAGCCACGAGGACCTGGATTCTGCCAATAGCCTGAAGGTGCTTGAAAAGCAGACCCCCCACCCCACCCCGACCCCAGGAGCCTCCCGCCAGCAGCCCAGCCTGCCTAACACCTTGATTTCTGCCTCGTGAGGCCTTGAGCAGAAAACCCGGTCGTGCTAGGTCACAGAAGCTGCTGAGCCAACGGCAGTGTATTATGTAGCATGACGTCCCCAACCAGTGGTCTCAAGCGCATGTCCCTGGTGTCACACTGAGCAGAGACCTGGAGTTCTCTGGTGCCTTTCTGGCCCCCGCTGCCGGCCCCTGCAATGCCCCATCGGGCTCCCAGCCCATCCTTCAGAACTCTGATCCCTCTCGATAGGAACCCGGTGAGCGCAGTTAAGAGGACAGGCTTTGGGATTAGAAGATGCTTCCAGGCCTCACCTGCTTTCTCACTGCCGACCTGGGGCGAGCCACAGGACGCAGCTCTCTGCTCCCTGTACCACCTGCAGCCACTGGCCACACAGGGCTGTTACATTCAAACTCATTACAATTACGGACTAAGAATTCAGGGGCACCTGAAGCCTCTGCCTTCGGCTCAGGTCATGACCCTGGGGTCCTCGGATCGAGCCCAGTGCCCAGCTCCCCACTCAGCAATGAGTCTGTTTTTCCCCTCCTTCTGCCCCCCCTGCCTGCTTGTGCTTGCTCTCGCTTCCTCTTTCTCAAATAAGGTCTTTAAAAAAAAAAAGAATTAAGAATTCAGTTAGGTACGATTGCCACACAAAACACAGACCTAAAGAGTATTGGTTTATCTGAAATTCAAATTTAACTTGGCAGCCCGTATTTTTCATTAATAAAAGCCGCTTCTGGGGCTGGGGACACCCGTTTTAGATCTACGGAAGAACTGGGACAGGAAGTACAGAGTTCCAACCACCTCACCCCCAGCTCACCTACTGGTAACACTTACATTCCTGTCATCCATTTGTTGCAGACATACCTTGTCCAAGGGTTCTTAACTAAAGTGCAAACTCCTCTCCGACTTCCTCTTGGCGGGTGCCCTTTCTCCCTGCAGGAACCCACGTGACATTGAACTGTCTGGTCTCCTTGGGCTTCACCTGATCTAAATAGCCACCTGTGGCTGTGGTCCCCACTTTCCCCAAGTGTGACAATTTCTCAAGCGATCTTTGTTTCTGAGAACCTGGAGAGTTTTGAGGAGTACTGGGCAGAGATTTTGTCAAACGTCAACTAGGATTTGTCTCAGGTTTTTCTCACGGTGGAAGGTGGGGTTTGGTGGGGGGGCGGGGCAAGGTCGCAGAGAGAAGGGGTCATTCTCACCACACCCTACTGAGGGCCACCCACACTCTCAACGGGAATCACCGTGGCTGATGTTCAGCTTGGTCACCTGGGTGAGGTGTGGGGGGTCCAGGTTTCTCCACTGGAAAGCACCCCTCTCCCCTACACCTTTCCACGGATCCTCTTTGGAAGGAAGTCACCACGCACGACCCACACTGAAGAAATGGTCGGTGTCCCGTATTTCTGTTGGCTAACTTTGGCACCCCTACCAGCAGCCCTAGATGCACGACAAGTGCCAGGTAGCTGGGCGAGCCTGGCGGACCAGAGTCGGCACCCCTACCAGCAGCCCTAGATGCACGACAAGTGCCCGGTAGCTGGGTGAGCCTGGCGGACCAGAGTCGGACCACGCGGCTCTGTTCTAGGGCAAGGAAAAGCGAACAGGCTACCCAGACGCTCCCCATTCACAGACCACCGGTACTATAGTTCCTTTAACATTTTTCCTTCAAAGGACTCACTTTTTAAGGAGAGCTGAGCGGCGGCTCAGTCGGTGAAGTGTCTGCCTTCGGCTCAGGTCATGATCCTGGGGTCCGGGGTGGGAGCCCTGCGTGGGACTCCCCGCTCAGCGGAGAGTCTGCTTCTCCCTCTCCTCTGCCACTCCACCTCCCTCTTGCTCTCTTTCTCTTAAATAAAGAAGAAAGCGTCGCTATTGCTACGACACCCTAGTGGCGGTGGTCTAGCCCAGTTCCTGGGTGGGGGCTTTTCCCGTCCTTTGTTCCTCCTCCTCAGGGAAGCTGGGGGATGAGTGGCCTGCTCAGTCCTGGTCCCAAGGGTTCCCGAGCTCTTCCTTTGCCTTCCTGTGGACTCCAGGGGCCCCATCTGAGAAGGCAAAAGCCTCAGCCGAGGGCCAGGCTTGGGCGGCTCTGCCTTCCCCCATGGTGCTCTGGACCAGCAAGCCATAGATCTGTGGCTGCTACACCTAGTTGGTTATAAGGCTCATCCGGGGAGCTCTCTACATGCTCACACCTTCCTGAGCCCTGCCCACATGAATTCTAATTAAAGATGTGGGGAGAGGCGAGGTTAAGAGCAGCCCAGGTGGGGCTGATAATTAGCCACGTGCCCTAGTCCTGAGGCTTCCGTGCGGACACCCCTCGGCCTGGGGCGGGTCTCTGGGGAAGTCTAGGCTCCCAAGGGCAGTGCAGCTGTGCCGGGGAAGACCCCAGGGCGGGGCCTGGCCCTGGCTCACTTTCCAAAACAGGCCTCACCTATTTGATGGAAACAGCTGGGTCTACTTTCTGCCCCTGCCCGGTGAAGTAGGGGCTATCCTATCCTTCCAGAAGCTCCTTCCCTTTCCCTGCTTGCCCAGGGGGAAGGGAAGTCCAGCATTTAGGTATTTCCTTGTGCTAGGGCCTCACTGTTTCTTCTTCATCGTCGTTGTTGCTTGGATCTCTGGTGCCTTGGATCAGGGACAGAGGCAGACGGTGTCCCTTCTGGGCGGTCACCCACCCATTGTGGGGGATAAGCTTGGCTTCTTGGAGTGGCGCTCTAGATGGGCTACACCCAGGGCCTGCCCACAGCATTTAGGGAAGATGTAGGTAGGACCTCCACACCAAGCGACTGCACCTTTGCCACTGGGACAGACATGCACTTTTGGGGGGCAGAGGGCATACTGGATAGGTAGAATGCCTCCCCTCGAAGAGGTCCGAATCCCTAATCCCTGGAACCCATGAATGTTACCTTTGCAGACTTTGCAGATGTGATTAGATTATTGGCCTTGAGATGGGGGAGGTTATCCCAGTAGGCCTGACTTGACCACAGAGGTTTCTCTGGGGCTGTAAGCAGCAGAGAGGAGGTGGCATGGGAGGTCAGAGATTTGAAGCACGTGCGGACACTGTGCTCCACAGGGAGCCGCCACGGGCCTTTGTTCACTGTGTGGGTCCCCAGTGCCTGGAATCCAGCACGTGCTCAGTAAGTGGTTGGCGACAGACCAATGAAGTGAACATTTTTGGAGAACCTGCTAAGACTGCCACATGAACAAGCAACTTCACTTCTCAGACCCCACGTCACCACTTCTGTACCGAGGACAGAAATAAGGTTCAGGCGCCTGGGGGCTCAGTGGGTTAAAGCTTCTGCCTTCGGCTCAGGTCATGATCTCAAGGTCCTGGGATTGAGGCCTGCATCGAGCTGAGCAGGGAGCCTCCTTCCTCCTCTCTCTGCGTGCCTCTCTGCCTACTTGTGATCTCTCTGTCAAATAAATAAATAAAATCTTAAAAAAAAAAAAAAAGAAAAAAGGTTCAGAGAAGTGAAGCCCATTCACTCAAGGTCACCCTGTTAACAGACAACAGGGCAGGGGTTCAAAAGCAGGGCCATTGGAACTCATCCAACACTGTCCTCCACCCCCCACCCCCAGGATGGCTTGGCCACGATGGTCACAATGCCCAGGGTGGACAGCTGTGAAGCTTCTCATGGCCCCAGTTTGTTCCTTTGCCTCCTTTTGTGGCTTTCCATTCCTGTCTGGGGCGATCTTCCCATTTCCGACAGCACAGGATAGCGGTGTCTGGGGCTGTCCAGCAGGGGGAGCTAGCACCTAAGTGGAAAGACTAGGAGTCTCCAGAGGGGGTCTGAGGACTTTATCAGAGAAGAGCCAGCTCAGAATGAAGGCTCTGGCCACCTCCCCTACAACGTGGGACATCAGCTGGCCTGTGTCACCTGTCTCTGCCACAGACTGCTGGCAACATGCTCTTGGGCAAAGGACTGCATCCCTTTTTCGGGGGGGGGTAGGGGGTAGGGGGGTGAGATGAACATCCCAGAGGCACTGACACAACAAAAATTAAGTAATACAGAGGAAATAATCTAGCAGTCCCTGGCATGTAACTCCTGGTTGAATTGGCTTTCTCTTTCTTTCTTTCTTTCTTTCTTTCTTTCTTTCTTTCTTTCTTTCTTTCTTTCTTTCTTTCTTTCCTTCCTTCCTTCCTTCCTTTCCTTCCTTCCTTCCTCCTTTCTTTCTTTTCTTTTCCTTCCTTCCTTCCTTCCTTCCTTCCTTCCTTCCTTCCTTCCTTCCTTCCTTCCTTTCTTTCTTTCTTTCTTTTTCTTTTTTTAAATCAAGAGATGTTTACTGATGTAGGACTGTAATTTCAGATTCTGCCCAACGTGCATAAATTTGCCAGGCCAGGGCTCGGTAGTGCTCTCTTCTCTCTTCCTCCAGGCTGTCGCCGTTTGTACTTCAGAACCGCCCTGCTCTCTTGAACATTCGAGCAAGGACCCTCAG
>PITA01011466.1:0-66542 GCA_004023965.1 Spilogale gracilis | reverse complement strand
ATTTCTTTCCCTTCCTTCCTTTCCCTCCCTCTTTCACCTATTTCTTTGTCATTGTGTCTTCCTTTCTGTTTTTCTTATTTTTCTTTCTTTTGACAATAGCCATCCTAAGAGGTATGGAATGGTATCTTTTTTGTGGCTTTGATTTTTCATTTCTTTAAGGACTAGTGATGTTGCATATATTTTCATGGGCTTATTGGCCTTTGTGTATCCTCTTTGGAGAAATGTCTATTAAAACCATTTTGTGGGGCGCCTGGGTGGCTCAGTTGGTTAAGCGACTACCTTCGGCTCAGGTCATGATCCCGGAGACCAGAGAGCCCACATTGGGCTCTCTGCTCTGCGGGAAGCCTGCTTCTCCCTCTCTCACTCCCCCTGCTTGTGTTCCCTCTCTCGCTGTGTTTCTCTCTGTCAAATAAATAAAATCTTTAAAAAAAAAAAACAAAACATTTTGTGATTGGGTTGATTTTTTTGTTGTTATTGGTTACTGAATAGCAACATTTATTTATGTGTTGTAGATATTAATCCCTTATCACGTATTATTTGTAAATATTTTCTTTCATTCTGTGCATTGCCTTTTCACTTTCTTAATAGTATCCTTTGTTGCACAAAAATTTTTACTTTTAATGAAAGCTTAATATATTTTTCTTCTGTTGCCTGTACTTTTGATATTATATCCAAGAAATCCTCATAAAATCCAATGTAAGATTGTTTTTTAAATTTTAAAGATTGTTTCTATAGTCCAGAAAAAGGCCAATTAACATTATCTTTCCACTCTTTTTAGTTATGCTCTCCACTTGCTCTTAATCACACAAAGGATGTATAGAACTATCATTCAGTTACCAAATTATGCCTTAGTTTATAAGCCATGTTTATGATACAGTAATTAAACATTTACTGGTCTGTGATTATTGTTTCCTTTTTTAGTGACTCTTCTGAGATTCAATTTTAAAAGTATAAAAAGGGAAGAATCACCCAACTCTTCTGTCTTTACAGTAATGCCAGTAGTAATAGCAAGGTATTAATCTAAGCCCTTTATGTACATTAGCTCATTGGCTCCTCAGTTGATCCCTTTATTTCTTACAACTATTGTTATCATCATCACTGCTAACCAACTCGTCATCTTTATTTTTTTTTTTTTAGATTTTATTTATTTATTTGACAGAGAGAAACGTAGCCAGAGAGGGAACACAAGCAGGGGGAGTGAGAGAGGGAGAAGCAGGGTTCCCGCTGTGCAGGGAGCCCGATGTGGGGCTCGATCCCGGGTCTCCGGGATCATGACCTGAGCCGAAGGCAGTCGCTTAACCAACTGAGCCACTCAGGTGCCCCTCATCTTTACTTTAGAACCAAAGAAACTGAGGCCCAGACAGGTTAAGTAACTTAACAGAGGTCATACAGTAAATGGTGGAGCCCAGATCTCAAGCAAGCAGTATATGCTCTTACTGTTACTCCATGCTCTCTTCTCTCAATAATGAAACTGGCTGTCAAAGAGGCACAGAATGAGATTTTTTTATCCTGTTGCTCACCTCATGGAGATCTGGTCCCTACAGGAAAAAATAAGACCTATGTCCTTAGGTTGACATTCAAGATTCTTAAAAAATCTGGCTCTAGTTTTTATTACCCACCTCTTTCCAACATCATCTACTCTGTTTAAGCTCATAAGCTGAAGCAATAAAACTTGTCATTGATGTTATTGCTTATATCATTTCCTAAAGCTAAGTTTATTTTCATCGGCCCAACTTTATCAATTGATATCCTATCCATCTTAGAAATCTGGTTCACATCTTAGGAATATGGTCCTGCCATTATAATATTTTTCTTCTAAATTCAGATACAGGTGTCCTTTTGTAGCTCCTTCCTGGGCTACGAGGTTTGGGGTTTCTCCCCTGGTCCAGCCAGAGGAAAAAGGTGGGGTCGAGCAGGATGATGAGTGTCGGCCAAAACACACCTGAGCCAGGGAGGTCTGTCGAAGCAGGATCTCGTTTATTAAGGCGGGGCCACAGAATATATTGGGCGAGCGGGGAGGTGGGAAAAGGGAGGGGGAGAGGATAAGGCCCAATCACTGTAAAGGTCACCAGTCCATGCAGTGCACATGAGGAGGGAAGTCTCACAGAAATATGCAGCGGCCAGGAGTGGATCACGTCTGCAGAAGTCAGATAGACCAATCCCGGGCTGCCACTTCAGCGGTACCGCCTCGGATAGGGAAGTGATTGCCCTGAGAAAGGTTTTGTCACTATAGGGTGTGTCCCCTATATCCTTTGCCTCTGTTTTACATACTGCATATGCAATCCACTGATTTACACATTAATTCTTTCATTCATTCGCTAACTAGTATTTCCCAAATACCCACTTACTTCAGTGTATATGATGCATTGTCACTACTAGATTATAAAGCCTTAGAAGGCCAGCAGGAGGTGGTCTCCACTTTTGTATTTCCCATAGTGACTCACATAGGGAGAATTTAAAAAATATTATGGATTGATTCATTGATAAGCTGAATTGTATACCCAAAGTAAGCCTGGCAATATGATTTTTATGAGAGATTATTACTGTGAGGATAAACTCTCTTTCTTCAGAAGTTTCTATCATGATCGGTGAGAAACTAGACTAGAAAAGTAAACTCATTAATAAATTGACTACACTATACTGCTATAAGCATCAATCTAATCAGAAGAGAAAAAGATACAAGAAAAAAATCCTGATTTTGGAATAAAGTGTGGGCATTATAGACTGGATACAAAAATTTAAAAAAAATAAAATATTTCATTAATCTAACTCATGTGGTTAGAGTTATCTTTAGAATAATGTACTAGGGTTAAGTGTAAAGAATTAATGAAAAGCAACACAAAGAGTGAGAAATATTAAAAACGTATTAGGAAGGTTTTGGTATTACGAAGGTTTTTGGAAAACTATAATGCAATAACTGGTTTCTAAAACAGGTTAATTTTTTTTAATGATTTTATTTATTTAACAGACTGAAACACAGCTAGAGAGGGAACACAAGCAGGGAAGTGAGTGAGGGAGAAGCAGCCTTCATGCTGAACAGGGAGGCCGCTTCAGGACTCAATCCCAGGACTGCGGGATTATGACCTGAGCCGAAGGCAGATGCTTAACAACTGAGCCACCCAGGCACCCCTAAAACAGGTTAATTATCAACTTTTACAAATCTTTAAATTTTCCTAAGAATCCCACTTATTCAACCCTAAATGATGAAGATAACATTTACTTTTTAGGACAAAAGAATAATATTTATCCTGCAAAAGGGAACACACTATCAACGAAGTCTCATTTAATGTCTCTAATTTTGGCTCCCTAGAAAATGTGACTTCTCTCTAATGTCACAACTTTCAGGAAGAGGTAGCTACATGGCCAGTGAAAAGATCACATGACTATCACATGGGAGCTGAGTTCTAGTAATAAATCATTAGGCACTCAGGTATTTGATTAGAGGACCAGGCAACCTGGAAGATGCAGTGGAGGACAGGTTGGTGGTGGAACAGTTGGTTGAGTGAACCTAGAAGAATAGGTCCACGGGGTGCCTGGGTGGCCCAGTCGGTTAACCATCTGCCTTCCACTCAGGTCATGATCCCAGGGTCATGATTATCAGGATGCTGCTTCTCCCTCTCCCTCTGCCCCTCCACTTGCTTGTGCTTGCACTCTCCCACTCAGATAAATAAAAATCTTATTTAAAATAAAAGAATAGGTCAAAGGCTGACTATACATACATGGAGCTGAAATGTTATGTTAATTAGCTTATCTGGGAAATGGTGAAATTAGCCCAGATTTTAAAGCTGTAGCATAAAATGGTCATATATCTGTTTTCAAGAAAGAAGTGGGGCCGTGTCTGGACTGAGCCCACAATAGGGCACCTGAGTAACTCTGTTGGTTGCAGAGGCTGCCACGTGGATCCTGCAGGCTAAGAGCCACCAGGAGGCACCCAGCCAAGGGCTTGGAGTTCCAGAGAGACTCAGGCACTGGCCCAGAGTCGGGTCCCTGCCTCATCAGAACTACCAGAAGGCCTCTGGAATGAGAGGATTCAAATGTCAGAAAAAGACTCATCATGGAGATGACAAAGGGAAAACAGCTGAAAATCACATATGAGCAGCCAATGAACAAGGTTGGGCAGACCCTGAGAACACCAGCTCCTGGAGGTTTGAACTGTTGCACTGATGGTCTAGATTTGCAATTATTAAGAACATATGTGGCAACATCAAAAGGTCAGCATCCATTAAAACTCTCATGATGAGCAACAACTAGAGGAAGATGCTCAAGAACCGTTCATAGAAACAACTATGAGGGCTTTGAGAGATTGAAGACCTAAAGATAGGCACCTCCTTTTCCCACCGTGCCTCTGAACAGCATCTACAGGTGAAAGGCATATAAGCTTCGTGTGTGGAGATAAAACACCAGGACTCCCTTGGGGGTTGGGGAGTACTTTCTAAGCCAGATCTGCAGTGCTGGGAATGAATGAATGAATGAATGAATGAATGAATGAATGAATGAATGAATAAAATAATGTAAAGTCAGGAGAGACAGAGATGGAAAGGGGATGGAACCATGGTGGAAATGCAGATAAATTTGAGATGTGGGGCAGGAGAAGTTAGGTTACTATAGTTATCAAGCACCATTATTAGGAGATAATGATGATGCCTGAACTGAAGGAGTGAATGAAGAGGAAGAAACAAATAAGAGACCTTTTGTTTTATTTTGTTTTCTAGTTAAATTATTGAGCTAAATTGAACAATTATCATTGATTTGAGTATTTAATACTTTTCTTTTTTCCCCATTTTTTAGTTTTGCCTCATATTTTCTAAACATTTTTCTTTTCTTTTTGCTTTAATTCAAGTATAGCTGACAAACAATGTTACATTAGTTCCAGGGGTAAAACATAGTCAATCTACAAGTCTATACATTATGCTGTGCTCACTCCAAGTGTAGCATTAGAGAACAGACATTTTATATTCAGCTCCCCTAAGACCCTTACCTGGGACTAAATCATTTTGAATGTTGAGGGGAAAATCCCATGTTCCCACTAAATATCTAAATATTGTTCTTAAAATTGAAATACTCAAGGAAAACTTGGTGTACGGTGTAGAATAAAGTTCCTCTAGGTTCTAATCCTGACATTTCCAGGTACAAACTAGACCTGAGACCTTAGCCCATCTTCTCCTTTGACTCTGGCTTCTAAGTATTTGAAATAAGGGGACTGACATATAAGATCTCTAACTTCTAGCTGAAATCCACTAGAAATCTGTTTTAAATTTAAAGTTCTATTTTTCCAAGTCTTTGGTTATCTTTTTGGAGCAGTCTTTATATCTGGGAAGTGAGAAGTAAATACCTCAGTTCTCCAATGGTATCTATCATTTACATGGCAAAAAATGAGACATCATGAGATGCTACAGAAACTTTTTTGTAAAAAGATTTATACTCTTTCTGTCCACATTCTTCTTATTTGTAGGCATAACATGATTCTCATATACATGGGACTGGTCTAAGTAGATGACACTGTAGTGAAGTCACGCAAAGCAATGGGAGAGGAGCATACCTATAAACAGGCAAAGTATTGACAGTGATAAACCTACAGCACAGAAGCTGTGAGGGGATGAATGAAAGATAGATAAATGATCGTCCAAGTACTTATTGAGGCAAACATTTGGTACATAATTTGTTTTTGATACAATTGTAATGAATGTCATTCTTCTCTATGGAACAACACGCCAGATCTTTAGCACATCGCTGCTTGGTGCCCAGTGGGCAGCAAGTGCCTGATTGCCAATGCCACTTTTTAGCGCATGTTCATCTGCAGGATATTAAACAGATTGCCATCCTTTTGATGTTTGTGAATATGAGTAGTAAATACCGTATGATATGACTCTATGGATCTGTTTTAGGAAAAAGAAAAAGACAAATAGGAGGACAAAGAATGGAAGGAAGAGGAGGAGGAGAAATTTGTATCTCTCCCTCAAATGAAGGCATCAACTGAGTAAGTCTAAAAGAATATCATTGTTATAGAGGTGAGTAGCAAGATTTGTATCTAGAAAAGAATGGTACAGCTTCTAGTGCACCCCTAAATTTCTGTTGTGCTCCATGACTAAGAAAACGGCTCCCCAAAGAGTCTATAAACATTATATTTTTCAGGAATAGAAAATCACTGGAGAATAGAGAATGGTTTTATTGTAGTTCGAAATTGTCTAGGATGTGCCTAGTTTAAGTGGCCATAAAAATTGTCTGCATGTATGAATGTGTGAGAGTGCAACAAATTATTTGTTGGCCAAGACATAACTCTTTCATAAAAAAAATCACAAATTATCCTCTTTGCTTGTCAAAGTACATCTTGTTAAAAGTCAGAGTTGTTTGAGGTAGACAAAGTCCAAGAAAAGCTCTATCAGTTGAGTAGAGCTAAAGGAACATTAGAATATAAAAACATAGATTTTAATCTTACTCCCAACGTGTTTATGCTTTACAGTTTTCACTTTGTATTAGATGAAGTTGGGCTAGATGGTCTCTCAAGCCCTCTCCAAATCCAGGCTCTTCTGACATTGTCAAAGTCATCTTAGAGTGCTCTTTGAAAACATTCTTTTTCAAAAATACTTCTGTACAAGTAATCATAGTCCCCAGATGAATCTTCTGTTAAAATTTAAAGCTATATCTTTTTTTTTGGATCATGAAGGTGATTTCCTTGTTTTTCCCTCAATGTTCTTGACTGTGAAACTGAGCTATTACTAGTTATCCATGGCCTAATGAAACAGAGTTAGGAACAAGTGATTAGTTTATCTGGTGAAAAACACTTGAGGCCAGACAAAGATTATAACCAGAGAGAGAGAGAGAGAGAGAACTTAACCACAGCTTCCTGCTCCAAGATGTCTTCCCATCCTCTGCTCTAGTCACTCAGCTAAATACACATAAAGGTGGCAACAGGAATGTACAGTTAAATACTCACCTACCTCAGTTCAGAGAGAAACCTAGACCAATCTGTTATCTTCATTCATAGTCACTAGAACATTTTTGTCCTGGTTTTGCCTACCTCACTTTTGAAGCCACTAGTCTAGGCATATATTGTCTCTGTACTATTTTTGGCTTTGTAAATGTTTTTCACACTTGGATTTCCTATGACACTTGAAAAACATATTTTAATAACAATATAAGAAAGATTTGTGGAGGGGCATCTGGGTGGCTCAGTCGTTAAGCACGTGCCTTCCGCTCAGGTCATGATCCTGGAGTCCCAGGGTTGAATCCCAGAATCCAGCCACACATTGGGCTCTTAGCTCAGCAGGAAGTCTGCTTCTCCCTCTCTCACTCCCCCTGCTTATGTTCCCTCTCTAGCTGTGTTTCTCTCTGTCAATTAAAGAAATAAAAAATCTTTAAGAAAGATTTGTGGATAGTTTACAATAAAATGAATTTCATAGTTTAGTAAAAGATTAACACACTCTTATCACTTTGTACTTTTTTCCCACCAAAGGTCAAGGTCTTCTTTTATTTTTTTTTTCTTTTTGTAAAATAAATCAGTTTGTTGAGGGCTGAAATGATAATGAACTGTAATGTATGCTAAACACATAGAGGACAAGGATCACATGTAATTTCTCCAAGGCTCAAATAAATTGGGCTGTAAAGGTTGTTGATGGAGACTCTGGGGGAATATTTAAACATTAAGTTTATTAAGTTTATTCATTTTGTTTTGATTGAAACAATCAGAATAGACTAGAGAGTTGTCATTTTAGTGAGAGGTTAAAGTAGGTGACTGACTGAGATTATATTGTATTTACTCCAGACTTTGCTGGAAGATTACACTGGGAGATCTTATTAGTTCATATGATTAAAAAAGGGCATGGAAACAAATTTTCCATATCTAACCGTCATAGAGTTGGTGCATAATGTTCCACCTAAATGGGGATTGTTTAATGTAGCATTTATACTTAGGCATTGAGAACCAGGTCTTACCAGTGAGGGAAACAGTAGCTTTCCTGTAAGATTATGAATATTAAGATCAAAGTCATAACAGAAGCACCAGAAATTAGGCACAAACAGATAATAATTTAGAATTCTCTATGGGAGAAGAGGGAAAATTGCTTATCCTTCTATGTCTGATGTATATGGTTGCCACTCTTGGAGCTAAGCTAGAAATGATTTAGCTTTTTAGCGCTGCTTCTACATGGATACTACATAGGGTGTCTTTAATTAGATTTAATAGTACAGCTTGTTTCTCTTTGGAAATCTTTAACATTCCTTTCCTTTCAGGACCTTCTTTGTTTATTTTCTTTCTCTTTCTCCATGCTTACTCCGCATCTCTGACCTGCATGACTTACTTTAACTCACAAACCCGTAATCCTTGGAAAATAGTATTAGAATTAAATTCTTTTCATTCTTCTGGTTAGTGTTTGAACTCATGCTCTCTCACTCACACATATGCCTGACATTAAATGATGACTTGCTGTTTCATAACATGCATGCAAGGAGAACTGATCATCATAACTTAATCATGTAGTTCTGCTTAGTGGCAATATAGAGAAATTATTAATTAGCTAATTTTATAATAGAATATACAGAAACTCTTTGATAGCCTTGGGGCAAAGTACTGTAATTTACCAATATCATATAAATTAAATTATGAAAATGAGACTTATAAAGGCAAAGATATAAAAAGAGGAAAGCTGATAATCACAGGATAATATGGAAATGGTGAGAATGAGATGCTGAATTTGAGAACTTTTAGCCTTATTTTCTTATGATATTTTTGTTTGTGACTCTTTATAAAGTCATTTGCAATGGGTCCCAGCCTGAGAATTATGGCCAGATAAATGAAATGGGAAATTAATTTGTTTTAAATGACACTAGACATTATCATGTACTTCTCCAACCTAATCACACAAATGACTTCAAATAAAGCTCACAGACCTAGAGATAGAAACTGACAAACCCCATGCTAACAGACTGTAGAATCAGTGAGGCTACATCAGTATGCATAATAGAGAAGAACAAAGATTAACTTTCTTGAACAAACTTTGGTTATATTCCTTCAGAGTTTGAAGATAAGTTTTTTCTTTTTTAAATGTTTTATTGAGTTATAATTGACATGCAAAAATTGGACATAAAGTGTTCAATTTGATTAATTTTGGCATATATATTGACCCTTGAAACCATCACCATAATTAATATAATGAATACATCCATCTCCCCACTATAAAAATTTTCTTTGTGCCCCTTTGTAATCATGCTTCCTATGATCCTGCAACTCCTCATCTCCCCATTTCCCAGGCAGCCACTGATCTGCTTTCTGTCATTATACAATAGTTTGCATTTTCTAGAATTGTATATAAATGGAATCAAACACTATGTATATACTTTTTTTTGGTCTGGCTTATTCCATTCAGCTTAATTATTTTGAAATTCATCTATATTATAGTATGTATGAAGAATTGCTGTGTAGTATTCCACTGTGTGGATATACTTTTTTTTTTTTTCATTCACTTGTTGGTGGACTCTTGAATTGTGCCTAGTTTTTGGCTGTAACAAGTAAAAGGATATGAACAAATCTTGGTATGAACATATGTTTTCATGTCTCCTGGGTAAATACCTAGGATAATATGATAGATATTTAAAAAACTGTTAAACTATTTTCTAAGATATTTGCACTATTCTACATCTCTAGCAGACTCATGAGAAATTCAAATTCTGTATCTTCACCAACATTTTCATTTTAGGCATTCTAATAAGTGTATAGTTGTCTCTCATATGATTTTTTCTCCCTTAATATAGTGAAGTACATTGAGTTTTCTAATTGCATTGATTCATTATTTTGGCTTTACAATCCTCTAACTTTACAACCCCCTAATGTCTTATTATATATAATTTTATTGACATTCTGAAAGAACCAACTTTTGGTTATATTGAATTTTGTTATTTTCTATATCATACGTTATTATTCTAATTTTTTCTACCTACTTTGTATTTAATTTATATTCCATTTCCAGTTTCTTAAGATAGAAGCTGAGATCATTAATTTTAAAATTTTTTTCTCTTCTAATATAGGTTTTTAGACCTATAAATGTCTCACTAAATACTGCTTTAGTGTAAATTTGATATGTTGTGTTTTTATTCATTGTGTTCCAAATATTTTCTGTTTTCCCTCTTTACCTCTTTAAACTCAGGGATTATTTAAAATTTTATTTTTTAGTTTCCAAATATTTGGAGATTTTCTAGAAATCTTTTCTTTAAACTCAATTAATTAACATGTAATTATTATTGGTTGCAGAGGTAGGGTTCAGTGATTCATCATTTGTATATAACACCCAATGCTTATTACTTCACATGCCCTTCTTAATGTCCATCATCCGGTTACCCAATCGCCTCACCTTCCTCCCCTCCAGCAAGCCTCAGTTTGTTTCCTACTTTTAAGAGTCTCTTATGGTTTGTCTCCCTGTCTGAGTATGTTTTGTTTTATTTTTCCCTCCTTTCCTCTATGTTCCTGTTTTATTTCTTAAATTCCACATATGTGTTAAATCATATAATTGTTTTTCTCTGATTTATTTCATTTAGCATCATACCTTCTAGTTCCATCCATGTTGTTGCAAATGGCAAAATTTCATTTTTTTGATGACTAAGCAATATGCTGCCTGAACAGATTGAAATTATAAATAAACTAGAAATATTTTTCGGGGCACCTGGGTGACTCAGTTGGTTAAGTGACTGCCTTCAGCTCAGGTCATGATCCTAGAGACCCTGGATTGAGTCCTACATCGGGCTCCCTGCTCGGCGGGAAGCCTGCTTCTCCGTCTCTCACTCCTTCTGCTTGTGTTCCCTCTCTGGCTGTGTTTCTCTCTGTCAAATAAATATTTAAACAAAAAAAACACATTCTAAAAAAGAAATATTTTTCAACTGATTTATATTTCCAATGTGTTCAGACAGCATCTTTGCATAAAATTCTTTTAAATTCATTAAGACTTGGTTAATGACCTAAGTGAGGTCTATATTCATAAATGTTTCATATGAACTTGGAAAGAGTATGTATTCTATTGTTGGGTGGTAGGTTCTATGAATGTTAATCCAGTTGTTTGATAGTAGTGTTCAAATCTTCTATGTCTTCTTAAATGTCTATTTGTTCTAGCAAATGTTGAGGAAGAGATGTTGTACTCTCCCACTGTAATTACAGACTTGCTTTTACTTTCTGTTCTATCAGATTTTGTTTTACATATTTTGAAGCTCTGCTATTACGATATATATTTAGGATTTTTATGTCTCCTTGATGAATTGACCCCTTTATCATTGCAAATGACCTTATTGCTGGTAATATTACTTGCTCTAAAGTTTACTCTCTGATATTAATACAGTCACTCTTCTGGTTAACAGCATGGTGTATTTTTTATCCCGTTTCTTTTTAACTAATTTTTCTTTACATCTAAAACGTGTTTCTTGGAGGCAGTATATATTTGAGTCTTTCTTTTATATCTAATATGATAATCTTGCCTTTTAATTGAGGTCATTATGCTATTTATATCAATATGCTTATTGGTATGATTAGATTTAAATATATTTTCCTGCTATTGTTTTCTATTATCATTTTTTTCCTTTTTCATCTCTTTTCTGCCTTCTTTTGGATCAACCAAATATTTTTATAGTTTTAGTTTATGTGTTGATTGCTTATTCATTATACCTTTTTGTATTATTTTAAGATGTAGTATATGCATCTTTAATTATCAATGTAACTTCATTTTTTAAAAGATTTTATTTATTTGGCAGAGAGAGAGATCACAAGGAGGCAGAGAGACAGGCAGAGAGAGAGGAGGAAGTAGGCTCCCTGCCCAGCAGAGAGCCCAATGCGGGCCTCGATCCCAGGACCTGGGATCATGACCTATCAGTGTAACTTCAAATGATGTTATACCACTTCCCATACAGTATGTGAGCCTTACAATATTACACTGCCATTTTTCCACTTTGATTTTTATTGCTATTTTTTCTTTTACATGTTTAAAATCTATAATATTATTTTTGATTGTGCAGTCAATCTGTTTAAAAATAACATTTTACTGTAGTATTCCACAGTTTGCCCCCTCTCCAGCATATTTCCAGCAAAGGCAATTAAATAAAAAAGTAAGGTGTAAGAAATATAGTTTAAATCATAAGACACTTCCTTGTGTGTCATCATAAAACATACACTTAAATTTTAAATACTGTCTCATTTTTTTTTTTAAAGATTTTATTTATTGACAGAGAGAGACACAGCGAGAGCGGGAACAGAAGCAGGGAGAGTGAGAGATGGAGAAGCAGGCTTCCCGCTGAGCAGAGAGCCCGATGTGAGACTCGATCCTGGGTCTCCGGAATCATGACCTGAGCCTAAGGCAGTGGCTTAACCAACTGAGCCACCCAGGTGCCCCAAATACTGTCTCATTAAAAAAAACTTTTTCCTGGTAAGTAATAGGCATAGTTACTGCCCCAAATTATGTATGTAATGGTACATTTAAGACTACCTTTCCTATACATTTAATTTATAACTGAGTCATTCCATATGAAGTATATGAGAATATATGTTACACATGCCACATAAAGTAAATAAAATAGATTTTTTAAAAAGGAAAAGTCCTCTATTTACAAGATCTATACAAGAAATCAGTGTAATCAATGAGGTCATGTAAAATTTCTGAAGAATTTTAATTTAGCAAATATTTTCCAGGACAATATCTAAGCTATGAGAATAGTAAATGCTTAGTGTAAGAACTCATGTCTTCATTAAACATTCAGCAAGATACCATGGTCTCCCTGGATTTTAAAAACAAAAATAACAAATACTTAAGTTTTAGCAAGTTACTTACACCTTTTAATCAACTGCGTGTAGCACAGAGAACTAAATCTTGTTCCACAAGTGTTAGAAAATACTTAATGCAAGTTTGACAGACAGAATCTGAATATCCTATGTTTTAGAGGGCATAGAGCAGGATTTTATGAAAATAGAGGGGGTTAGCTTAGCTCCCAGAGTGGCTGGCCCAATCTGTTAAAAAAAAACACCACATTTTCTACTGTTTTTTACTGTAATTTATTTATTTCAAGTCACAGGTCTACTTTTGGGGTTCCCATAAGTCATGCAGCAAGTGGTTTATAAATGAAATCGGAGTCTATGATAACATCATCATATTAAGAGACAGACTTGGTGAATTCTTTCATTATGTAAAAAAGCTCACATGTTGGGAATCCAACTTGGTATTTTTATGGTATACCTGAGATGTATCTTGCTCCAATTAACATTATTATGCTACTCACTATAAAAAAGCCCAAGGGCAGACTAGAGAAGAGAATAGGATCACCACTTTCAGACTCAGTTGTAACCCAACCCATTGACTTCATCACAGCTTTCTTCCATGTAGCATAACGAATTTCACTTTCTGTTGCCTTGATCTGTGGCTCAAACCGTTGCATAATGATGACTGACAAATCCTCAGGTTTAAGACTCCAAACACCCACCCCTTCTGCAGCTCCTGCAACCATGGCAGCTCCCAGCGCAGTTGTTTCAGTTATAGAGGACTTCATTACTGGAATATGCAGAATGTCTGCTTGTAGTTGCATAAGAATTTTGTTGTTGGTCATTCCTCCATCTACCTGCAAATGACTCAGGGGAATTCCATAGTCACGGTTCATGGCATCCAAAATCTCTCGGGTTTGGAAACAAACAGATTCTAATGCAGCAAAAGCAATATGATTTTTCCTGGTAAACTGTGTGAGACCACAGATTATTCCTCTTGCACTGGGCTCCCAATAAGGTGCATATAACCCTGAGAAGGCTGGCACAAAATAGCAACCATAAGAAGTACCTGCGTCTTTAGCAAGTGTTTCAATTTCTTCTGAGGTCGTTATAATTCCAAGATTGTCTCTTAACCAGCGAATAACAGCACCAGCTATAGCAACAGAACCTTCCAATGCATAACATACTGGCTTGTCTCTGCCTAGTTTATAAGCCACTGTGGTCAGAAGACCATGTTCAGAAAATACACACTTAGGACCTGTATTACATAGTAAGAAACAGCCTGTCCCATACGTGTTTTTGGCTTGTCCCTCTTGGAAACACATTTGTCCTACCAATGCAGCAGACTGGTCCCCCAAGCACCCAGATATTGGCACACCTTCCAAGGCCCCAGCTTTCATTAGGCCATAGATCTCAGAAGAACTCCACACATTTGGAAGAATGTCCATTGGAATCTCAAAAAAGTCACAAAGCTCTTTGTCCCATTCCAAAGAATGTATGTTGAAAAGCATTGTCCTGCTTGCATTTGTTACATCTGTACAATGGACACCTCCATTAACTCCTCCGGTCAAACTCCAAATAAGCCATGAATCAATGGTACCAAAAAGAGCTCTACCTTCTTCAACAGCCCTTTGAACATGCCTCACATTGTCAAGAATCCAACGAAGTTTCACTGCACTGAAATAAGTGCTAAGTGGAAGGCCTGTCTTGGACTTGACAAAGTTATTATTTCCTGGAATTTTTTTACTAAGATTTTCAACAGTAGGCTGGGTTCTTAGATCAAGCCACACCACAGCATTGTAAAGCGGCTCTCCAGTTAACTTGTCCCAGATTACAGTGGTTTCCCTCTGGTTGCTGACACCAATAGCTTTTATGTTGGATATATCAATGTTCATTTCAACAAGTTTCTGACACGTTCTCTCTATACATTCATAGACAGACTGAAGAATTTCCTTAGGGTCTTGTTCCACCCATCCTTCTTTTGGGAACTCTTGTGTTAATTCCACTTGATGTTGACTAAGTAGATCCGCTGTTTTTGAATTGAAAACCAGAAAGCGAGTGGAATTAGTCCCTTGGACCACTGCCCCCACCAACGGCCCCACAACCGCTTTCTCCTGGGCTGCCATGAAACCAATCGGCCGCTCAGCGGCTCTGGGTCCGTTTCCAAGTGATGAAGGTGTTGTTGGGGGAGGGGCACGCAACACACCAGCAACGTCAGGAGCGTCAGGAGCGTCAGAAGCGTCAGGAGCGTCAGGTGCATCAGGAGCTTCAGGAGCATATACACAGTAGTTGCCTGGGCTCAACCGGAAGCCGGCAAGCCTGGCCGGAAACCTTTACCTTATAACTGGCCTGCATCTGCTCACCTCACCCTGTGGCAGAGGCCTGGCCAAAGCCACTCCATTTTTTAAGTAGATTTAAGATACAAAAAGATCATATGTTTACCTATATGATTAGTTACTAGTGCTCTTCATTTGATCCTGTGGATCAGTATACCTGTTATCATTTTCTTTCTGCCTATAAGATTTCCTTCAACATTTCTTGTAATTGGGTCAACTAGAAAAAAATTCTTCCAAGTTGGGAGTGTCTGAAAAATATTTCATCTTAATATTTAAAGATAGTTTCTTTGATATAGAATTCAAATTACCTTTATTATTATTATTTTTTAATTTCAGGACCTTGAAACTTGCTCCACCACCTTCTCTCTTGTATTGTTTCAGGTGTGAACTTTGCAGTCATCCTTATTTTTAACATGTCTATTTACCTTTCACTGCTTTTGGTTTTCCTTTTATCAATAGTTTTGGTCAGTTTCATAACAATGTTATTTGGTGTAGTTTTCTTCTTATTTCTTGCACCTGGGGCACATTGGGCTATTTTGATCTTGGTTTTATAGAGCCCATCAAACTTGGAAAATCTTGGGCCATTATTTCTACAAATATATCTTATTTTCTCTCTCTGCTCTAGGGACTCCAGTTACACGCATTGGAGTTGTCCCACAGCTCATTATCATTTCTTTTCTGATTCATTTTAGATAGTTTCTATTGCTATGTCTTCAGTTTACTAATCATTTCTTCTCCAATATCTAATGTGCTGTTAATCCATGGTATTTTTCACCTCATACATTGTAGTTTTTATCCCTAGATATTCAAAGTTTTAAAAATATTTACTTAAAGTTTTGAATACATGGAGTAGTTGATAATTTTTTTAAATTTTATAATAAATTATTTTATTATTTCAGTGCTCCAAGATTCATTGTTTATGCCACACACCCAGTGCTCCATGCAATACATTTCCTCAATACTCACCACCAGGCTCACCCATCCCCCTACCCTTCTCTCTTCTAAAAACCTCAGTTTGTTTCTCAGAGTCCAAAGTCTCTCATGCTTCATTTCCTTCTCTGATTTACCCCAGTTCACATTTCCTTTCCTTCTCCTACTGTCCTCCATGTTACTCCACAAGAAAGTGAAACCATATGATATTTGACTTTCTCTGCTTGGCTTACTTCACTCAGCATAATCTCCTCCAGTCCCGTCCATGTTGATACAAAAGTTGAGTATTCATCCTTTCTGATGGAGGTGTAATATTCTATTGTATATGTGGACCATATCTTCTTTATCCGTTCATCTGTTGAAGGGTACCTTGGCTCCTTCCACAGTTTGGCGATTGTGGCCATTGCTGCTATAAACTTTAGGGTACTTTTGACCCTTCTCTTCACTACATCTGTATTTTGGGGGTGAATACCCAGTAGTGCAATTGCAGGGTCATAGGGTAGCTCTATTATTTATTTATTTATCTATTTATCTATCTATTTATTTATTTATTTATAATATATTTTTTAAAGATTTATTTATTTATTTGACAGAGAGAAACACAGCCAGAGAGGGAACACAAGCAGGGGGAGTGAGAGAGGGAGAAGCAGGCCTCCAGCCGAGCGGGGAACCCAATGTGGGGCTCAATCCCAGGTCTCCAGGATCATGACCTGAGCCGAAGGCCGTTCGCTTAACCAACTGAGCCACCCAGGTGCCCCTCTAGTTTTTATTTTTTAAGGAATCTCCACACTGTTTTCCAAAGTGGCTGCACCAACTTGCATTCCCACCAATAGTGCAAGAGGGTTCCCCTTCCTCCGCAGCCTCTCCAACACTTGTTGTTTCCTGTCCTGTTAATTTTGGCCATTCTGACTGGTGTAAGGTGGTAGCTCAATGCAGTTTTGATTTGAATTTCCCTGGTGGTTAATGATGATGAACATTTTTTCATGTGTCTGTTAGCCATTTGTATGTCTTCTATGGAGAAGTGCCTCTTCATGTCTCCTGCCCATATTTTGGTGTGATCATCTTTATTTTGGTTGCTGAGTTTGAGGAGTTCTTTATAGATCTTGGATATCAGCCCTTTGGCTGTACTGTCATTTGCGATATCTTCTCCCATTCCACAGGTTGCCTCTTTGTTTTGCTCACTGTTTCCTTTGCTGTGCAGAAGCTTTTACCATGCCAGTATCATACTGTCTTGGTGATCACAACTTTGTAGTAAAGCTTGAAATCAGGTAATGTGATGCCCCCAGCTTTGTTTTTATTTTTCAACATTTTCTTAGCAATTTGGGGTCTTTTTCTGGTTTCATATAAATTTTAAGAATGTTGTTTTAGCACTTTGAAAATTCTGGTGGAATTTTGATCAAGATAGCATTGAAAATATAGAGTGCTCTGGGCAGTATTAACATTTTATCAATGTTTATTCTTCTAATCCATGAGCATGGAATGCTCTTCCATCTTTTTGTGTCTTCTTCAATTTCTTTCATGACTGCTCTGTAGTTCCTCGAGTACAGATCCTTTACCTCTTTGGTTAGGTTTATTTCAAGGTATCTTATGGTTTTTGGTGCTGTAGTAAATGAAATAGATTCTCTAATTTCCCTTTCTATATTTTTATTGTTAATGTTTAAGAATGCAACTGATTTATGTGCACTGATTTTGTATTCTGCCACATTACTGAATTGCTGTATTAGTTCTAGTAGTTTGGGGTTGGAGTCTTTTGGGTTTTCCATATAAAGTATCATGTCATCTGTGAAAAAGAGAGTTTGACTTCTTCTTTGCCAATTCAGATACCTTTTATTTCTTTGTTGTCTGATTGCTACTGCAAAGACTTTTAATACTATGTTAAAAAATAGTGGTGAGAGTGGACATTCTTGTCTTGTTCCTGATCTCAGTGGAAAGGCTGTCAGCTTTTCCCCATTGAGAATGATATTCACTGTGGGTTTTTTGTAGATAGATTTTATGAGGTTGAGGAGTATTCTCTCTATCCCTATACTTTGAACAGTTTTAATAAGGAACAGATGCTGTACTTTGTTAAATGCTTTTACTGCATCAATTGAGAGGACTATGTTGCTCTTCTCTCATTTCTTATTGATTTGTTCTATCACATTGATTGACTTCCAAATGTTGAACCACACTTGCATCCTAGAGATAAATCCCACATGGTTGTGGTGGATAATCTTTTAAATGTACTGTTGAAACCTATTAGCTGGGATCTTTTGAGAATCTTGCCATCCATATTCGTCAGGCACACTGGTCTGGAAATTCTCATTTTTGATGGAGTCCTTGCCTGGTTTGGGGATTAAGGTAATGCTGGCTTCATAGAAAGAGTCTGGAAGTTTTCTTTCTGTTTGTGTTTTTTGAAACAGCTTCAGGAGAATAGATATTATTTCTTCTTTGAATGTTTGGTAGAATTCCCCAAGGAATCCATCAGGTTCTGGGCTCTTGTCTTTTGGGAGGTTTTTGGTCACTGCTTCAATCTCATTACTAGATATTCATCTCTTCAGGTTGTCAATTTCTTCCTGTTTCAGTCTTGGAAATTTACAGGTTTCCAGGAATGCATCCATACCTTCTAGGTTGTTTAACTTATTGGCATATAACTGTTAATAATAATTTATGATGATTGTTCTATTTCCTAGGTATTAATAGTGATCTCTCCCCTTTCATTCATAATTTTATGAATTTGGGTCCTCTCCCTTTTCTTTTGGATTAGCTTGGACAATGGTGTATCAATCGTATTAATTCTTCAAAGAAACAGTTTCTAGGTTTGTTGATGTGTTCTCCTATATTTCTAGTTTCTAATTCATTGATCACTGCTCTAATCTTAATTATTTCCATCTTTTGTGTGGGGTTGGCTTAATTTGTTGTTGATTTTCCAGTTCTTTAAGGTGTAAAGAGAGTTGGGTGTTTGGACTTTTCAGGTTTTTTGTTTTTTGTTTTTGGAGTGAGGCTTAGATGTCTATGTATATCCTCCTTAGGACTGCCTTTGCTGTATCCCATAGGTTTTAGATCGATGTATCTTTATTCTCATTGGTTTCCATGAAATGTTTAAGTTCTTTGATTTCCTGGTTGATCCAAACATTTTTGAACACGATAGTCTTTAGCTTCCAAGTGTTTGAATTCCTTCAAAACTTTTTCTTGTGGTTGAGTTCCAGTTTCAAGGTATTGTGGTCAGAGAATATGCAGGGAATAATCTCAATCTTTTGGTATTGATTGAGCCCTAATTTGTGACCTAATATGTGGGCTATTCTGGGAAAAGTTTCATGTACACTTTCAGGGTGGAATGTTCTGAACATATCTATGAGGTACATCTGGTCCAATGTATCTTTCAAAGCTCTTTTCTCTTATTGATTTTCTGTTTAGATGGTCTGTCCATTGCTGATAGTGACATGTTTAGATCCCCTACAATCAATGTATTCATATCAATATGACTCTTTATTTTGCTTAGCAGTTGGCTTATATCATTGGCTGCTCCCATGTTGGAGCCAAAAATATTCATAGTTCTTAGATCTTCTTGGTGGATAGACCCTTTTTAAATTATTTATTTATTTATTTATTTATTTATTTATTTATTTGACAGAGAGAAACACGGCGAGAGAGGGAACACAAGCAGGGGGAGTGAGAGAGGGAGAAGCAGGCTTCCTGCCAAGCAGGGAGCCCTATGTGGGACTTATCCCGGGACTCCGGGATCATGACCTGAGCCAAAGGCAGTCGCTCAACCAACTGAGCCACCCAGGCACCCTGCATAGACCTTTTAAAAATGATGTAATGTCCTTCTGTATCTCTGACCTAGTCTTTCGATTAAAATCTAATTTATCTGATTTGAGAATTGCTACCCCAGCTTTCTTTTGAGGCCCTTTGGCATGAAAGATGGTTCTCCATCTCTTCACCTTCAGTCTGGATGTATTTTTAGATTCAAAATGTGTCTTTTGTAGATAGCATATGGATGGGTCCTGTCATTCTATCCAGTCTGCAATCTTGTGTCTTTTTATGGGAGCATTTAGGCTGTTCACGTTGAAAGTGATTATTGAAAGATATATTTTTATTGATATCATGTTGCCTGTGATGTCCTTATATCTATAGATTGCCTCTGTAAATTTCTGCTCTGTGTCACTCTTGGGTTCTTTCCTCTTTTATAGAACCCCCTTTAATATCTTGTAGTGCTGGTTGGTCACATGCTCTTTTAGTCTTTTCAGGTCCTGGGAAGCTCTTTATATCTCTATCCATTTTGAGAGTCAGCCTGTCTGGATAGAGTATCCTTGGTTGCATATTTTTTTCATTTAATTTCATGAATATGTCTTGGCAGCTCTTTCTGGCTTTCCAGGTTTCTATGGACAGTTCTGATGTTATTTTGATGGTCCTCCCTCTGTTTGTAAGGGATCTCTTCCCACGAGCTGCCTTTAAGACATATTCTTTGAATTTATGATTTGTGAATTTCATAATTATGTACCTGGAGGCTTTTCTAGCCTCATTGACCTTGGGAGTATCCTCTCTGCCTCTAGGACATGAACACTTGTTCCATTCCCCAGATTAGGTAAATTTTCATCCAGGATTTGTTCAACTATATCTTCTAGTCTTCTCTCTCTCTCTAATCCCTCAGGGATACTGATAATTCTGATATTGGAACATTTAATGGCATCATTTATTTCCCTAATTCTATTTTCATGGGATTTTTGCTCTTTGTCCCAAGACTTCTCCTGTTCTTCCTTCTCAATCAATCGGTATTTTAGATCACTAGTGTGATCTTTTGCTTCACTTACCCTAGCTTTAGAGTATTTAGATTAGATTGGATCTCATTGATAGCATTTTTAACCTCTGCCAGATCAGCTCTTGCTTCCACCCTTAGAGATTCTATGTTGTCACTAATGATCTTTTCCAACTTAGCCATTGCTTGGATAACTGCTACCCTGAATTCCATTTCTGTCATATTGTTTATGTCTATACCCAGTAGTTCTATGACAGAGTTTGCAGTATCTGTATTTTTCTTCTGTTGGGTGGTCCTCCTCTAAGTCATTTTCATGAGGGGTGATTGGGGGGGTGTATAGCTGAATATATCAATCACAATCCAGGCAAGTTGCCCACTGGAAGGTTTTGGATCAATCAGAAGTCACCATTCAAAAGAAAGAAGAAAGAAGAAAGAGAGAAAAAAAGAGAAAAAAGAAAGAAAAAAACCAGCCACAATAGGCCCCAAAGGTAGGATTTATATGGCACAAACCAAAAAAGAATAAACAAAAAGACCGTCAAAAGTAAAAGAAAGAGAAAAAAAGCAAAACCCAGCCCAAACAACCCCAAGAGTAAGATTTATATAGTATAAAGGCAAAAATAAATACACAGAAACACTGACAGAAGAATAAATGGGGAGGTGGTTGCAAACCCTTGATGTGGTTAAGGAAAGTATTTCAGTTCCTCTTGGGTGAATCTTCTCATTTTTGTAAGAGGACTCAACTTTCTAGAGATATAGGGAAATTAAAACTGGTTTATATATAGGGGTAGTATTGAATTGGAAAGAAGGATTACCTTGAAGTTTATATCTATATGTATATTTAAAAGAAAGAAAGAAGGAAAAACAGGTATATGTATGGAAAATGTTCAAGTTAAAAAGTTATTATGGAATGTTGTATTAACTATCAAATTGTAATAATAAGTGGGTTAAAAATAAAGGAACAAGAATCATGAGAACAAATTTTTTTTAAATGAAAAGAAAAGCTGTATCTATGAAATATACAGGTTTTGGTGGAATTTGGGGAGCTTAATATACTGTTTTTCCCTGATGTTGGGATTTTACAGTTTTATGGAAACTCTTTGGTAGTTGTTCTCTTGTTCTTTGGGCTTGCCTTCTGGCGGAGAGGACTGCTGCATTGTTTTTCAGTCAGTCTTGCTTGGGCTGAGCCAGTTTTTCAGGCTTTTGTTCTCGAGGTTTTTGTTCTTTGGCAGCTTTTTGTGGCTTTTTGGTGGCTCAGAGCACAGTAACCTATCCACACCCACACCTCCTTCAGAGAGAAGCCTCAGTCTGTTCCCCTCTGCATAGTCCAGAACACAGAGACTCCCTCTCGACAAACTCCCCTGCACACTGACACCTTTTACAGGTGGCACGCACTCCCAGTCACCATCACAATGGTCATCTGGAGGCCCTGGCTTGTCTCTGCACCCACGTGCCACAGAAACTGCAAGAAATATTGGTTTGGGCAAGCCTGCCATTGCGGGACCACGGTCTGGAGCTCACACCCAAGCTGAGTGCCCTCAACCCAGTGGTCCTGCACATCACGCAGAAGGCTGCGAGTGGAGGGGCCTCTGTTGTGGGCAGGGGTGTGCCCTGATTGAGTGGTGGTGCTAGCAACAGAAAGCCCCAGGCTCCGGGTGTCCCCACCAGGCTCACTCAGGTGCCGACAGTCGCTGGCTACAGTCATCCTGACTGCAATTTTATGTCTGGGTCCATGGCCATCAGATTCCCCCAGTTGCCCCTTAAGACCCTTTATTTTTGAGTGCTCTTAACCAGGCTCCAAGTTGATGCTGGTCCCCAAGCACAGAGCATTTTCATATTGGGGTATTACTTTCCAGTGGGTCACTTCTGGTGGCTCCTTCCCCCTTCTGTTTATCCTCCAAAATCAGTATGAGCACTCTCACTCTGCTTTACCTCTCTACTGATGCTCTTCTGCTCCTGTAGAGATCCAGAAGTGTGTAGTTTTACGTCTCAGGCTGATTTCATGGGTATTCAGAGTGTTCTGGTAGATATTTAGTTCACTTCAGGGGACTGGTTGAAACAGGATCTCCTCCTTCTCTGCCATCTTGCCCCCTTCTGAGTTAAGATAACTTTTAATTATATTTTCTGCTAAATCTAACATCAGTGTTCATTCTTGTTCAATTATGACTAATTTGTCTCATTATGGCTTATATTTCCCTGGTCCTTTACATGCCTGATGATTTTTTATTAGGTGCCAAACATTATGAGTTCTACCTGGTTGAATTGCTGGATATTTTTGTGTTCCCATAAGCCTTGAACTTTGTTTTGAGATGTGGTTAAGTTAGTTGGAAAGAGTTTGATTAGGGTCTTGCCTTTAAGATTTGCTGTTGGAACAAGGACAGTGCTCTGTCTGTGGCTAATTATTCTCCTTTACTGTGATGAGAGCTCTCAGTATAGTCTACTCAAGGCCCATGAAAAATGAGGTTTTTATGGCTGGTGGGAATAATTTATTTTCCCAAACCTGAGAAAACAATGTTTATCTTTACTGGACACTGTTATCTTTAATTTTTTTCATGTGCATCTTTCCCCAGACTCAAATAGTTTTCTCACACACGCACTGGTCAACACCTGACTGAACTCTCAGGGAGCACCTTCTAAAGCTTTCCAGAATTATCTTGTAAAACTCTTGTCTTTTCAGTACCATGCCCTGTTCACTCTAGATGACTTCATCTCTGGATGCTCAGCTCTATCTCCTTACCACAAGGCTTTTACTCACCCCAGGGTTCCACCTGGGTTTGACTTTCCAGGGCTGTGGCCTCATTCAAAGAAATAAGCAGAGGAAGTCATAGTACTTGTCCTTAGGGATCGCTACCCTTCATTGCCTGATATCCACCATCTTGTAAACTGTTGTCAAATATTTTTTAATTATGTAAACTATTTTGTGGATATTTTGTTCTTTTTAAAAAATTATTTCAGGTGATAAATGTAGATAAATTTACTCTGTTACTCCATCCTGGCCAGAGTAGAAGATCACTGGAATTAACTTAAAATTTCAGATTGATTGGAAAGTTGGTGAATAAATATTCATTTATTCACTCATTTAATTTATTAAATATCCACTCAATTAAATGGCAATTTTCTGTATTAGGCCATAGGCTCTGCTTTTAAGATATTTCAAGAATAAAGTTCATTTGTTCCTAATGAAGCCAACAGAATAAGCTAGAAAATAACATAAAAATCAACAATAATATTGTTATTTTACTATTTTAATTGGATTATATTTTCCATATAAGTAAGCCCTTCAAGAAATTAATTGAAGTCAGAAAAGCAAAATTAGTTACCAGACTTAATTTGAATAGTAGCAGATTAAAATCATCAGAAGATGGTACAAATTTTCCTGATCATATCTTTGTTCAGATTTTAAAATTCTATTAGAGGGGCACCTGGGTGGCTCAGTCATTGGGCATCTGCCTTTGGCTCAGGTCATGATCCCGGAGTCATAGGATCGAGCCTCACATCGGGCTCCCTGCTCGGTGGGAAGCCTGCTTCTCCCTCTCTCACTGCCCCTGCTTGTGTTCCCTCTCTAGCTGTGTTTCTCTCTGTCAAATAAAAAAATAAAATCATAAAAAAAAAAATAACAAAATAATTGTATCAGAGATTTTCTAAGCGTAAATTTAAAGACAATACTCACCAGTATGCCAGTGTACCATACTATGCTTGAATTCACTAGAAACAGATTGTTTTTAATCTTTTTAATGTTTCTTTTTCTTTTCAAGTATTTGGCAGTAGTAAACGTTATATGTATCCATTAATCCACACACAATAAAAGATTTGACCCAAGTTTTTTTCTCTACATCTCCTGTTCTCTGCCACACATGTACATACAGACAAATGTATTCCTGATCCCGCTAGTTCTTAAGGCTAGGAATACTTTAAGCATTTGTTTCTTTGTTTGTTGTTATATTTTTGTGCAAAGAGCTGTTTTTATTAAAGCATAGGGGTAGGACCTAAGGGCAGAAAGAGTTGCTTACTTGAAGCATTTTGTCCTTAATACAAGTAACTTATTTACAAAGGCATCAGTTTCAGACTGGCTTATATATTAGTTTCACTTCGCTGGCTACTAAATTGTAACCACTAAATAATCAGATAATAAGTTTCTTTATTTAGTTTAGAATGAAAAGTTGACCAGATTGATTTAACTTTCTTAGAGCAATTGCAAACTATTGATGCTTTTAACCAAAGCTGAGTAACAATGGTTTATTTTTTTAACTACGAAGTTGAAACTAATTCCAATATTTTTTCGTTTCAAAAAAGTTTTTAAACACAAAATCGTTTGATTGTTGGTTTATGATACTTCCACATGTTCTAAAATAAGCACGTCTGAAATAATCATTGGCACCATCTTATTTGTGAACACATTCAATTTTACAAGGTAATTGCTATATCTTTTTATTATATTCCATTCAATGCAGATGCTTTAATGGTGGACATGCCATTCAGAATAGTGCCCCACCCCACAAATCAGATATTTCTTTAAAATTTGTTTAAACACAGGATTGTTAAAATTAGAGTTTTAAAACTAATTGGCTTTCTATTATTATTTCTTTACCTTTCAGGCCACTCTTAGTAATTACGTCCTAAAATGAAATCTTTTAGATGATGATCACAGTGTCAAATTTAAAATTTATTTGTTCATTTGGTAATTTGACAAATGTTTTGAGAGGTTGCTATCTGTGGTCTCTATTTTAGGCAACAATATAGTGGTACATAAAATGTTCTTCCTGCCCCTATTACACCCTTTCAATTAAGAACAGTCTGAATTAAATTTATTCATCTATATTGATATATCTTCCTTTGCACATCCTGTTTAGAGAGCCACTCACTTATTATTTTCCCCTGTCAAGCCCATTAAATTATAAGTTCAATGAACACATCTTGTTGGCTTTATTCAGTCTTGTCTCTTCAGTACTTAGAACAGTGCCTGACCCAAAGCAGAAAATCAAGAAATATTTGTTGAATGAGGTAATGAATACCACAATATGTGGTCCTCACTTTATTATCATAAAGTCAAAATAATTTTAGTTTTTATTGTTGGATAAGCTATTGGTTATTCACTTTACAATCTAATATAATAAGGAGATTGATAGATAAAGGGATGGATAAATGAGAAGATATATGATGAAGTTAGTACAGTAAAATATTCATTGCTGGTCAAGCAGCAAAAAAACAGTTAATAGAGATCTATTTCATACAAGTTCTTTTGTTTGTGTGGAGGGAGAGTTAAAAGGAATAAAAGAGTCACTGCCAAATGTATGTTAATTTGAGAGATTCTGTAATGGAAAAATCTAGTTAAAGTTGTTCAACTCAAGAGAACTATTAATTGTGAACCATTTTTATTGATATATTTGCAGTTTTATTTTAAGAATTTTCTTCTGTCCATCATAAACTGTAAATCCTAGGAAGCCAGCTGTATATTTAACTCTTCAGCTTTTAACAAGAAGTATCAAACATTCAAGACTACTGCTACTCTTTTTGAACTATAATGAATGGGAATCTGTTTTGAAAGTTTCACAGTTTCTCCAAATTTGGACTTATCTTGGTCTTGAATTTGAGATTTTTTGCCCTCACAGAAAGTGTATTGAATTATATAGTTGGTGGCTAGGAAATTTAACCTTTTTTTAGATTGTGTCATAACCAATGCATCATCACAGTTGGTAATCTTCAAAACACTGATGCATTTTTCTACATGCTGTTCCCCAATGTGCTGGACCAGCTGTTGAGAGCCAAGCCATCCAATCGCCTGGAAGACCTCTTCTTGGACCACAAATCACCTAACATAGTATCCCTCTTTGTTCTAATAAAGAATGGAAAAATTAAAGCAAGCTACCGTGGTTTATTACTCATGTTTTCTCTGTTAAGCATGGGCTGTGGGAATCACTGCATCCACATTAGGAGGCCTTGGCATTCTAGGTAAGCATTCATAACAGACAAGCGAATGAGTTTAATATTGACGGCTATGAGAGTGATTTTATGAATGTTTGATTCTTGAAATTTTTGAGTGTGTGTGTGTGTGTGTGTGTGTGTGTGTGTGTGTTCTTTGTCATTTTCCCAGTGAAAATTGCCCTGACACTGTTCTCAATGTTAATGTATTCCTGCTTACATTTGACTTTGGAATATGTTACGGCTAATTATCATTACACAGGATGAAAGATCAGAGCCCTGAGTGAGGTGCTTGGGTTTAGGAACAAAGGGAGGCAAATTCAGCATCTTGGCTCTAGGCCCAACAATTGTAATCAAACATCCTGAAACTGGTGGGGTCTTTGCATCCATTTTTTTTTTCTTTTCCTTTTCTCCCTTACTTTTTGAAAGGGGGTAGGGGAATGGGGTTAAGGGTTTGAAGGGGCTGAAGTTTCCCCTTGAACACGATGTCAATATGTTGGCATGTCTCCTTTTATTAAGATGCCATCCAACTGATAACAAGTCCTGCTGTGTTTTACCAACATAAAAAATTAGACTGGAGACCGAGGAGCGGCAGGTGGCTTTTGGCACCAAGAAATAATCACACTTGATGTGGAAAGTAAAGTAAAAGGAGCCATCTGTTCACTGCAGGAGGACGTGAAAAATCACATTAACATATTGTCACTAACATCATGAAATACACAGTTAATAATAAATTTAGTTATCATGGCAAGTCGCGTTGGATACTTACTCTGAAAATGCAGAATGTGCAAGATGCTCTTTCTTGCCCACCCCCATCTTTTTTTTTTTTAAATACAGACATTAAATCTTTCCTTGATGTGTGTGTGTGTGTGTGTGTGTGCGTGTGCGTGTGCATGTGTGTGTGTGTGTGTGTGTGTGTGTGTGTGTCTGTGTGTGGCAGGGTTGGGGGAGGAAAGTATTTCATTTTAAAGCCTGGCTGTGGTTCATTGTTGCTGACTAAGTGAGCAAAAGAGCCTCTCAGGCAGATGGAATGAATGACGTTTTTGTTTCCATCCACTATCATCCACCATATTACTCTGTAGCTCCTTACCTGGATAGAGGAAAGGACATGCAGGAGAGGAAAAGGTTATTTCAGTGATGCCCCTTGTATGAGACCCAGAGCAGGCAAACCCTTCTACAAAAGGCACAGGAGTGGCAGAACACAGTCACAAAAAAGAATCAGAAGCTGTGACCTTTTCTTGAATGTCTAATGAACATCTGAATCTGCATTTACTTAGTTAGCTGTTCCTGCCACACATTTTCCTAGTGGATTTTGTGTGAGATGCCTGCACATACTCTTCAACAGAACAAATATGTTAAAGCAACATATTAGGAACATTCTCTTGCACTTCTTGTTTATGTGCATGCATGTATTGTTTATATATATATATTTTTAAAGAAGCTACAGAGGCTGGAGGTCAAATCAAATTTGGAAAAATGGGCATTATTGTTGCTATTAGAGCCAAGGTTGCACACCTCTTACTGTAACAGTGTGCTGTCTACTTTCACAGTCATTGCTTACAATCACTATCAATTTGTGACTTGCACACATTATTGGTATTATTAATATCAAGAGCTCTGTCTCACTATTTACAAAGTTAGAGTTGTCATATAATAGAATCCTTATTTATTTTGTTTGTTTCAAGTTTTTATTTAAATTCTAGTTAGTTAACATAAAGCATAATACTGGTTTCAGGAGTAGAATTTAGTGATTCATCACTTACGTATAATAATCAGTGCTCATCACAAGTGCCCTCCTTAATACCCACTCCCCATTTAGCCTATCCCTCTCTTCCCTCTCTGGCAACCCTCAATTTGTTCTCTATAGTTAAGATTCTATTATGGTTTGCCTCTCTCTCTCTTTTTCCTTTGTCCTATATTCATGTTTTGTTTCTTAAATTCCACATATGAGTGAAATCATACAACATTATCTCTTTAAGACTGACTTATTTCACTTAGCATAATACATTCTAGCTCCATCCACATTGCTGTAATGGCAAGATTTCATTCTTTTTGATGGCTGGGTAATATATCATGGTCTATATATACCACTTCTTCTTCTTCTTCTTTGAGATTTTATTTATTTATTTGAGAGAGAGAGAGAGTGAGAGAGAACATGAGAGAGGGGAAGGTCAGAGGGAGAAGCAGACACCCCATGGAGCTGGGAGCCCGATACGGGACTCAATCCTGGGACTCCAGGATCATGACCTGAGCTGAAGGCAGTTGCTTAAACTGAGCCCCCCAGGTGCCCCATACCACTTCTTCTTTATCCATTCATCAGTCAGTGGACACTTGGACTCTTTCCATAATTTGGCTATTGGTTGATAATGCTGCTATAAACATCAGGGTACTTGTATCCCTTTGAATCAGCATTTTTGTATTTTTTGGGTAAATACCTAGTAGGGTAATTGCTGGGTCACAGAGTAGTTCTATTTTTAATTTTTTGAGGAGACTCTATACTGTTTTCCAGGATGGGGCTGTAACAGTTTGCATTTCCACCAACAGTGTAAGAGGGTTCCCCTTTCTCCACATCCTTGCCAACATCTGTTGTTTCCTGTGTTCTTAAATTTAGCCATTCCAACAGGTGTGAAGTAATACCTCATTATAGTTTTGATTTGTATTGCCCTGATGATGAGTGATGTTAAGCATCTTTTTCTGTGTCTGTTAGCCATCTGTATGTCTTCTTTGGAAAAATATCTCTTTATGTCTTCTGTCTGTTTCTTAACTGGATTATTTGGGGGGTTGGGTTTTTTTTTTGTTTTTTGGGGGGGCTGTTGAGCTTGATAAGTGCTTTTTTTGGATACTAACCCTTTGTTAGGTATGTCATTTACAAATGTTTTCTCCCATTTCAAAGATTGCTTTTAGATTTTTTGATTCCTTCACTAAATAACCTGACCAATAGTTCTGTCCTGTTTGTGGTTGTTGGTCTCTGTCCAGTCACTATCACATTTCCCAGAGAGAAGCAATATATAGATAACTTTTAAAATATCTATATGCAATAATGTCAACAACATTAAAATAAGAATTAAGATTTTAGTTTCATCTCTGACTTGCAGTAGTTTTTTGATGTTTAACAAGTTAAGTTACCTTTCAAGCCCTTTTTCTCAGGGGTAATACTTATGTAATCTCTAAAGAAACTTTTACCTTGTAAAATCTAAAGTTGTTTTTTGTTTGTTTGTTTGTTTTTTTAATTGTTGTCTAAGTAAATTTCCTGTTTAGGGCTCGTAACTTTCATTCAGGCAATGACTAGGCGGTGTTTGCAGATATTTGTTTTTTTGGCAGTAAGGTAGTGGTGGACTTTTCTTCTCTTGCATAATGACCTTCTATCACTAAGAATGAACATTACCATGTATTCCTGACTTTGCTGTGGACTCTGCCACCCTCCTCCAGTTATCACTGTGTCTCATGAACAGAAATGTACATGTTTTATTTTTAGAAATGTTTCTTAAAATGATACAATTTATGTCCTCTTACTTAGGTATTCTAGATACAAAATCCACTGTCCATTGACGAAGAGCCACAGACCTCTTCATTTTCTCCAGTAGTCTTGGATCATATGCTGGTTCACTTTCCTGGATATACTCCCCTCTCTCCTGTACCATCTCTTTTCCAAGGTAATTTCAGATTATTTTTCTTCTTCAAGAAAACCTTTCCCGATCCCTTAACCTTAGATTCCTTAAATCCCTTTGCTATACTCTCCCATTGTACCTTGTAGTTCCCCTTTTCTAACAGTCATTGCACTTGAATTAGTTATTCAGTGAATGGCATTTCTGCTGGATTATCAGCCTTATGAAGGCAGCCCCCTGTCTCTCTGTCATGGTCACCACCAATGCTAGGTATATAGAGCCATTCATTAAATACCATTTTATTGATTGATCACACGTAACCAACTGTCAGGTGTGGTCAGTTTTCAGGGAAAATAGAGTATATGTTTGGTACTGGCATTATCTTACAATCATTCTGAATGTCTCAGGTGAACTTTGGGGGGCTGTTCTAGAGGTTATCCTTCCTACTAGAGGCACAGATGGAACTGAACACGATTTTAGCATTCCTCAGGGGCAATTGTGATGTTTAAGGCATACCTAACATGTATATCAAAATAGTATCTGGTCTTCCAAGGCTCTTGGATTCATTTTTATAATAACCTGGAAATTTATTATCAAAAGGTGAACAATGTATTTAGTAAATCCTCAGCTTGTCCTGGAACTCATCCAGTATCTGAATCTACCAGAGCATTTAAGTCATACCTGGAGAAAGTATTCTTTAGTAGACCAGAGTCCATCATTTTACTAAATTTTATTGAACTTGGGGGAAACATATAAGTTAAATTCTACAGAGGTAAAAACTGGCAGAGAGATATGTTTTATAATATCAAGCTTGGGAACTACATATCTCTTCATGTGTTACTTTGCTATCATGTTTAGAATGAAATCAATTGACCCAGTGATTAAATGTGATTTAAAATGATGAAATGAGTTACTGGTGTCCTCTCAAAAGTTATTGTCAGAACAGTTATATAGACAGCGTATTATATACACCACACAGGAATACATATGCTTAACTCATTGCATATTTAATCTTTTAATACATATTAACTAAAATTTTTATTAATTATAAATTATTCCAATAATAGGAGACATACTCATTGCCTTATTGTTGTATAAACTGAAAATCTGGTAAAAAAAAAAAACACAACAACCAAGGGGAAGGAAATGCCTATGATAATCATCTTAAAAGGTAGATAAAGCTAAGAAATCATCATAATGAATGATACCCAATTACACTCTTTGAAAAGTTGCTGAATGTTGAGACTTAGGTTGGGAATATTTTGCCACAATGCATAAAAATTACCTCAGACCCTCAGAGGCAGTTGTACAAACTGACAAGCATTTGCAAAATTGACAGTCCCCCTCACCCAGTAGATATTTCATTCCCTGCATGCTGGGCTTCTTTGCAGTTGTTGAAAACTAGGGCAGATGGGCACTCCAGTCAGCCTGAGGGGACAGGAGTAACACACTTCAGAGCACCAGGTGCCATGAGATTCCTTCTTTTCATCAGTCTGGCTAATAGACCCATGGAGGCCAGGAATTCAGTGATATCCTGGAGGGTCTTGCAGGTGGTCATCATTGAAGTGCCTGGTAGACTTCCTTCAGACCCCTGGTTTCACAGAGAGTGTTGAAAGTATAACTCTTCCACTGTGACAGCGAGGCTTTGACATGAAATAGCATATTAGAGAAAAGCTGATGGTTTTGCAGTATGGAAAACATTTGGAGGTTGATGCTAATGAAGAATCCTCTCTCTCTCTCTCTTTCTCTCTCTCTCCCTCTCAACGGTAGGAACACTTAACATGAAATCTGCCATCTTAATGGATATTTAAGTGTATAATACAGTATTGTTATCTATAAGTACAATATTTTACCTTCACTCACTAGGTAATCACAATCTTGTACATGTTGTGTTGATCAGCACATCCCCATTACCCTCTTTCCCCTAGTCCCTGGACACCATTGCTCTATTCTTTGCTTCTATGAGTTTGACTATATCTGATACAGAATATAAGTGGAATCATGCAGTATCTGTCTTTCTGTGATGGACTTCCTTTCTCTTTTTGTTGGCTGTTTCTACGTATCTTCAATGAGCCCATCTATCAGTTAGCACCCTTTGCTCATCTCCCTCTGAACTTCTGAGTCATGCAGTGGCTCTTCATTCGGTACTGTCAACTTCTTTTTAATATCTGGTATTCTTTTTTTCTCTCAGTCTGTTGTAAGATACCTAAAGAGAGAAGAATGCTTTAGGCATTTTATAGTTTTAGTAATGCGTTCCACATAAGAATAGGAGTTCTATAGTTCTGTGCTTCTCCCTTTTCCTTCCTTCTTTCAGTCAAGAAATATTTCCCTAAGTATCAACTATTTCATAGTTGCTGGGAGAGCCTCTGAGATACAATTGTGAACCAGACTCACAGAATCCTTGCCTTTATGAGTCTCTCATGCCTAAGCCAGGCAAAAACTGAATAAATAAAAGTAAACTAATTATAAATTGTATGTTAAAGGGGAAAAAATGGCTAAGACTGAGTGAGTATAACTAGGGGTGGGAGAGGTGACTGGTTTTTCTTGTTATTTTGTTTCCCTGCTTTTATTTTAGCTATCTCCTCTTCCAAGTCAAATATTCCAGATTTCTTCTTTCATTTAGGTGTATGTACACAGAATAAGAGCTATGGAAAGCTAACCACTATTGTTATTAATTTTCTCTTCCACTATACCTCAGATGTGTGTCTATTGAGCAGATTGCCCACAAATAAGGAAAGGCCATGACTTTTCAGCTGGCAGATGCAATGTGCCTTAGAGTATCACATGTTCAACAGACTATGTATAGAATAATTCTGGCTAAATTAGAACACAGAAAACATACTTTGCTAACACTGAAAAGCTAGACATATTTCCAGATACTTAGTGGTACTCTTATTGTTAATATCCCTATGGCATACAGTGTTTACAACCAAAAGCCATTCCTTTAAAGCCTGTAGAAGGTTCATGATAGGTTCTGGGTGAAAATTATTATTATTCTTTAACTAATTATCCAAGTTAAAGACTAGTTATACATGCCATTAGGCACCCTCATAGGTTTGTAGTCGTAGTCCCTACATGGAGCTTTATAGTGGACGTAAACAGATGCACAGGCTTACTATGTGATTTAAGCTGAAAACTATATGTGTGTTACAACTGATAAGAAATCAAATATGAAATATGTGCTCATGACCAAATAAGGAAAATGATTCTTGAACACACATTAGCACCAGCAAAATCATCAAATAATCTCCTTTTAGCCTTGCCTGGTTAGCCCAGTTAAGCATCTGACTCTTGATCTCAACTCAGGTCTTGATCTCAGGGGTCATGAGTTCAAGTCCCACATTGGGCCTCATACTAAGCATTGAGCCTACTTTTTAAAAAAATCTGCTTTTATAATCTGTAAAAAATAGGCCTTCAAGGAGCTATGTTTACAAACTGAACTTCAAAAATTAAGAGGGATGAAAAACTGAGAAAGAAATCATAGCTACAAGTTTAGAAAATGGAATATCTATAGAGATGCTGTATTACATTGCTCAGGATACCTTACACACTGGGTGACTGAAACAACAGAAATTCATTTTCTCTTCTTTTCTTGGAAGGGCACCAGTCAGATCAATTAGTACTCACCCATATGACTTCATTTTACCTTAATCACCTCTTTAAAGATACTGTCTTTAAAAAGAGAAAAAAAGATCCCATCTTTAAATGCGATCTCATTCTGATTTTATGTGTGTTAGGACTTCTACATATGAATTTAGGGGGAACACTGTTGAATCCATAACAGACACTGAAATAACAGTAACCGAATTGTCGGAGTCAGGGTCTAACCAGGAAAATGGAAACCACTTCCATTATTTGCAACAGAAGGAATTTAAAACAAGAAATAGATTTTATTTCACAGGTGACGAAAGAGTTGCAAATTCTAAATGAGACAGTGAGGCAACCCAAGGATTAAAAAGTAGAAAACTCCTTATAAGACTAGAATAGAGAAATAAAACGAAGTAGTAATAGTGGCAGAGACGAGGGTGGGATTTATCTGGTGCAAGCCCATCAAGGAGCCTGGAAAGGGGCACCTGGGTGGCTCAGTCAGTTGAGTGTTGGACCCTTGGTTTTGACTCAGGTCATGATTTGAGAGTTGTGAGGTAGGCCCCTGTGCATGGGTAGAGGGTCCCTTGTCAGCAAGGAGTCTGCTGGAGATTCTCTCTCTCTTCCTCTCCCTCCCTTTCTGCCCCTTTCCCAGCTTGCTCTCTCTCTCACTCTCTCTCTCTCTGTCGCTCTCAAATAAATAAAATCTTTAAAAAATAATAATAAATGAAGTTCCTGGAGCTGCTGAAGCCATGAAAGAAACAGCTACTGCCTCAAGGCAAAAACAGGAAACAATACCTTGTTCTCTCCCTTGCTCCCTCCTCCATTTTTCTGCCAGCACCCTTTAACTACCAAGCCTGGACAGAAGTCAGCTAACAAGGGAGCCTAACAATTATAGCCTGGGATGAGGGGAGCAGTCCTCCTGCTTTACATATAGCAAGAAGAGAGCAAGAAGCGAATTGGAGGGCAAACAAGCCCAAATGGGGCTCGTATTAAAAAGAGGAGAACATTATAAAGTGATTCAAAATGGTTCCCCAAGTAAATGAAGATGGATTTACACATTTCTATCCATGTTTAGTGACTGTTATAAAAATAGACCCCCAAGTTGGCCAAACAAGGCTTACTTTATTTTATCTTTATAATTTCTTTAAACATGTTTCTCCATTTTTTTTGCCTAGAAGATCCATTTCCCCATCCTACCCTAGAATCTATGCATTTTTAATTCTAGACATTGTTAAAACCTTGTTTAAATTCTCCTTGACGTTTCCCCAATTTTTCTTTTCTCCTCTTCTCAATCCCTATTACACTGTCTATATTGGTCTCAAGGCACTGAGAGCCTTGTTATATATTATTCAAGATCAGGGTTTGGGGTCTTTATACCTCATGCAGTTTTTAATATAGCAGATTGCACATTATTGACTATCTGTAAGTATATTTAGTGAATAATTATATGAAAGAAAACTCTTATAATATCAGCATTATTCCTACTTAGTATTTTTAATCTTATTACACTCCCAACAATTTTCTCATCATCTTTTACCATTTTGGATAATAAAGCTAAGAGAACACAAGAATTTTTTTCTTTTTGATTCCCTTGGAAAGGGAGATTTATTCCATTATATGTTATATAGATAAGACTCCTTAGCCTAGGATTCAAAAACTCTTGCCCCACCTAAATATCTAAAAGCAGATGAAATTTTGAATGAGTGGTGCTTTTTTTGTAAATTTTTTAAAAGATATTGTTTATTTATTTGACAGAGAGAAACACAACTATAGAGGGAACACAAGCAGGGGGAGTGAGAGAGGGAGAAACAGGCTTTCCACCCAGCAGGAAGCATGATGTGGGGCTTGATCCCGGACTCCGTGATCGTGACCAGAGCCGAAGACAGACGCTTAATGACTGAGCCACCCAGGCACCCCGGAATGAGTGTTTTAAGCTAATTGTCCCCTCCCTTATTTATTTTTTCATGAGAACTTTTGAAGATCTTGAAATAAATCTATTCCTTCCAACTAACATTTACTGAATACTAGCTATGGGCCAGGTGTGCTCGAGGCATTTGAAATACATCGGGAAACAAAAAAAGTCCTTTTTCCTTTGTATGCTAGTGAGAGTAACAAACATAAAAAATAAATTGTAAGTTTGCTTGAGGTGATGCATAATATGAAGGAAAAACTAAAATGAAGTTAAGAAAATCGGAAGTGTCAGGATGCTGGGGTGCCTGGGTGGCTCAGTCATTAAGCGTCTGCCTTTGGCTCAGGTCACAAGCCTGGGTCCTGGGATCAAGCCCTGTGTCAGGCTCCCTGCTCAGTGGAGAACCTGCTTCTCCTTCTCCCTCTGCCATTCACTTTTCTTGTGCTTTCTGCTTTCCCTCTCTGTCAAATAAATAACTAAATCTTAAGGAAAAAAAAAAAAGGGCCAGGATGGAGGTATGGGCTGGTTACCATTTAAATAGGGTGGTTAAAGTCAGCCTCATTGTGAAAATAAAGTCGGCTATACAGGTGTCCAGTTCCCAGGCAGAAAGAACAGAATGTAAAAGCCATAAGTTGGTAGGATGCTTAGAACAGATGTTCCCAAACTTTTTATTTTCAGGAAGCTCCAGTGTCTTTTTTGTCCCCCCACAAAGTCTCTAGACCAAAAGAAATACCTCACAGTTCTGTTCCTTAAGTAGTTTCTCACAAAAAAAGTAATGAGTATTTTTGTCCAAATAACTTAGTAGTTGTTTGGAAAACTAAAACACATATATGGCAGAAAAGCAGTATTTTTTTTTTTATTCTCAAATAACCACAGTTATTTATAAATGACTGTGTGTGCCATTTGGAGACTCAACTTGGTTGAACTGGTGGGATGTGGTTAAATTTTTGATATATTTTGAAGGTAGGATTAGTAGGGTATAGTGATGGATTTGGTGAAATATGAGGAAAAGAGAAGGATCAAGGATGACTCTGAGATTTTTGGGCTGAGGAACTATAAGAAAAGCGTTATCATCAAGAGAGTAAGCAGGTGTCAGGAGCTCCTATTCTAGACATGCTCAATTTCAGATGTCAGTTAGACATGAAAGTAGAAATGCCACCTCAGCAATTGGGTATATGAGTGTGATGTTGAGAACAGAGGCAGGGATGGAGATGTATATAGAATGGTATTTAAAGCTGTGGAGCTAAACGAAATGTTCTAGAGAACGAATGTGGATAGGGGAGAGAAAAGGTCCAAAGACTGAACCTTGGGACACTTCAGCATGAATGGGTCTGAGAAAAGGGAAAAACTAGAAAGTAGATTAAAAAATAGAGGAAAAAAATCAAGATGGTGTGATAGTCTGGAAACTCAGTGATAAGCAGTTCATCTATTTTGCCTAACACTGTGGAGAGGCTGATAAAGATAAAATGCAATTGGTAAAATGCTTCAGTAAACTCAGAAGTAGAATTTGTTCTTTTAATAAAATAACTGGTGTTACTGTGTCACCTGTCAGTCAATACAAAATTGTTTTAAGTCTTCTTTATTTAAGTAGGAGAAAATCAGAAGACCTATAGTTGTGATTTTAGTAGAGTTAGTAATATCTAGTGAGACCCTACATTGAGTTCAAAAACAAAAGATAATTGTTAAAACCTTAAGTAAGTTAGTTAAAAATAATCATAGTAATCCCGATATACAGTTTTTTAAATAACAACAAAAACAAATTGGCAAGTGAAATATGTTTCAGATCCAGTGCTACTTTGGCATAGTGACTTAATACCTATCAAATTATGCTGAATATTTGCAGAACATCTGGTAAGAACGAGTAGCAGTTTCTTTTCAGTTCATTTTAAATGATAATTTGGTAAACCTGGAAATTACAATTTTAATTTTCATTTAAAATTGCCTTGGCATGGGAGCGCCTGGGTGGCTCAGTTGGTTAAGCAACTGCCTTTAGCTCAGGTTATGATCCCGGGGTCCTGGGATCAAGCCCCACATCGGGCTCCCCGCTCTGTGGGAAGACTGCTTCTCCCTCTCTAATTCCCCCTGCTTGTGTTCCTTTTCTCTCCCTGCTTGTGTTCCCTTTCTCTTTCTCTCTCTCTCTGCCAAATAAATAAATAAAATCTTTAAAAAAATTGTGGCAAAGAAGCTATTTTATTCATATTTGTTCTAGCTGCTTGATTTGGTTTCCTCACTTCAAAATAAAATTTCCTTTATAAGTTTGATAGAAAATGTTAAATTATATTTTATTCTAAAACAAAAACTTGGGGCACCTGGGTGGCTCAGTTGGTTAAGCGACTGCCTTCGGCTCAGGTCATGATCCTGGAGACCCGAGATCGAGCCCCACATCGGGCTCCCTGATCGGCAGCAAGCCTGCTTCTCCCTCTCTCACTCCCCCTGCTCGTGTTCCCTCTCTCGCTGTGTTTCTCTCTGTCAAATAAATAAATAAAATCTTTAAAAATAAATAAATAAATAAATAAATAAAAATAAAACAGAAACTCAACTATCTTACTTTCTTATTGAAACATTCTATTGTCAACAGCTTTATTCTTTATTCCCAAAGTGTCATCTGACTCTATGACGATTGTTATTATTGTGATTTCTATGTGTTCTTATAGTCAAACAGACCTCTTCTTGTCTCTCTCTTTCCTATCCAGCCTGGATCTCATGATTGTTCATCTGACCAATGCTTTCACTGGCTGTATCAATCTGGGCTCAGTTAGGAAAATAGAGCCACACTAGACATTTAAAACATGTAGAATTTAATATAAAGAATTAATGACATGTGACAGATGAGCTGAAAAACTTAGCAAGGGATAGTGAAAAATTGAGAGATTAGCAAAAACACAAAGTTGCTACCATCTCCTGGGCTGTAGAGAAAACATGAATAGGTGATAGCATCTCCATAGTCCAGAATCTGGGGCTTAGTGAAGGGGACTGGAATTATCGTGAGGACTGTAGGAGCTGGTTTGCTGAAGGGACAGTATGTGAAAAGGGTTGGAGGACATACAGCTGCTTCCAGAAAGACCAATCAGAGCAGAACGAGAGAGGTGATCAAATAACCCTGGTGTGTCTGCCATTCAATCCAGTCAGAAAAAGAGAAATCATACCTGTTTTTATTATTAATCATTTAACCCAGTACACAATATTTATTGAATAAACAAGGAAGCATGTAACTGATGACATGAGAAAGGTCCACTGAACCATAGGCAGAGCCCTGAATGAGAATTCAGAAATTCTCCAAATTTCAGTTCTATATGAGAATATGATCAGTGGAAGCCCAAGAGGGATGGGAATAATCCCTCCCTCAAAGATGGCTCAGATGAAGGCCCATCACACAACTGGCCCCACTTGTGACAGATTTAGGCCACCAGTTTTTTTTTTTTAAGTCAATAATGCATCATTTCAAAGACATCATCCCTTTTTTTCAGAAAGCTTTTGCTCTTCTTACCAGTAGTCATGCTAGAGAGGACCATGGCCTGCTCAGTGTACTGCATACTGCCTGTGACAAACGCATCTCTGTCCTTGAAGTCTTTGTCATAGTTAGCCTGGTAAAAGATGGAGGAAGTTGGAGACTGGCTCATGAGGGAAGGGCAGCTCTTCAAGCAGGTCCAAACAGGACAGGGCATCTGTCAGGATGATAGTGACAAGAGTGGTCATGGCTACAGTTTCATACATCACACTGGGTCTGTGGCAGGTCCCGAGGAAGATCAGAGGCTACCACAGGCTCCCTCAGAGGTGCAGGATCTTTGCCCCTTTGGCTTTGCACTTCCAGCCCTGGCACAAGCCCGCTTCCTTGAACCTGCCCCTTCCCACTGTGTCCTCCCACAGTAGTTATTCATAACACAGGAATGTAATAAAGGCAATTGGCTATATAGATACTGGAATACTGAAATAATAAAAGGTGAACACTGAGGTAGCACAGAGATAGTAATGAAGAAGCAACCACCACCAATCCTGGAGCTGGGGAAACAAAAGGAAGAGGCTGAGAATATTGGAATGTAGGTGCTTGAAGTGAGGGCAGCAGAACTGGGGCCCAGTCTGCTACAGAGCAGGTATGGCCTGGTGGCTGCTAGAACCTCAGAGGCTTAGAAGGGGGTCCTTGTGCACTGGGACTCAGATCTCTGGGGAGAGCACTGGAGCCAGTTATATGCCAGATCTTCAAGGAGGTGTGATGAAGCTTGTTCCGGAAGGACAGAAAAAACTGAAAACTAGAATCACTAGCTACCTGAAGTGACCACCATTGTAAGAATGAAAAACCATTGCTGAAGAAAGCAAACAGAAAGGAACTCAGCTTCTCTCCTTTCTTCTGCCTTCCAAGCTCCTGTTAGAGTTCCCAACTCTGGATTATTTGGGAGTATAAAAAGGTGTTTTGGGGCTGAGAGAAGATAGATTAATATTGCAGCCATTTCACCCTACACCCCCCCCCATCTTCCACCAGTGCCTCCTGCTGATTGAATGCACCTAAGGGTAACTGACAATAGTACCTGGAAAATGTCCCCAAGGAGCAAGGGAAGGGCAGGAAATGTTCTGAAAACAACAGCCAAATGGGCTGCCACACCAGTACTCTTTATTCATTTGTACTACTGTCATCTACTCCATAGATGAGCAAAAAACCCAACCCAAGATCAAAGACACTGTCTAGCTTCTGTGCTCTGTATACGGGGATTGACAACCTATGGCAAATCAAACCCACTACTTTCTTATAGACTGCAAGTTCAAAATGGTTATTACATTTTTAATGATTAAATTAACTTGATAAAAGATTATTTTGTGGCATAAAAATCATGAGATTTAATTTTCAGTGTCCACAAATAAAGTTTTATTGGAATGCAGCCATGATTTTTAATTTACATAATGTATGTTTCCACACTACAAAAGTAGAATCGAGTAGTTGTAACAGGACCACACAGCTTCTAATGCATACTGTTGGGCTCATTGTACAAAAATTTGCCCATTGTTTTATACCCAGGAAGTGAAGTGTAGCACTACTGGTGGAAATCATACAGCCAGGCTGATTAATATTCACTTTCAAGGCCACCTGTCACTACACTTGAATTTGGTCCATTCCCTTTTGCCCTTAACATCTGATAGAGAACTTCACTTTCCTCAAGTCTTGTCTCTACATCCAACACTACTCCAAGCCAGGGCCATGTGTCATCACTTCATTGACAAAATTGGGATAAAAAGAAACTGTTCTTTACTTTCTACTCAAGGTACAAATATATATACTTCTGAACCCCGCCTTTCCTCTTTCCAGTCTCAGAGAATGAGGAATCTCTCCTTAATTTTGAGAGTACCCATTCCACCTGTGCTCTTGACTTTACTTTATCCCATCTGCTCCTTCACCATCATTGCAACTCTTACCTTCAATCCTCTGTCTCCCTTTTAGAGACATTACAGAATAGTGGTCAGGAATGCAGACTTTTAAATTTGGACAACTAGGTTCTGATTCTACCTCTACAACTTACTAATTCTGTAATCATTAACAATTTCTCTTCATCTATATTACCCTCAGCATGCTCCTTTGTAAAAATTGTTCATAGATTATTGTAAGTAATGAGTAAAATGGTGCATGTTAACCCTTAGTATCCTGCCTGGCATTTAATGTGTTTAATATAATTTAGCTATTTTCAAAATACTGCTAAATTTTATGCTACTACCTCTCCAACCTCTAAATATACTCAATCCTCTTTCACCTAAAAAAGAAAAAGAAAAAGAAAAAGAAAAACAAACAAACAAAAAAACTAGGCTTCAATCCTATATTGCCTTCTGTCACCACTGTCTTTAACTTCCTTTTTTCATTAAAATCCTGCCCAGTAGTCTGTCCCTATTGTCTCACCATTTTACCTTTTTATTATTCACTCTTTAAAGCATTGCAATTTGATCTTCTCCTTTAGTCTTCTAAAATTGCTCTTGAAAATATCAATAATGATTTCTAATTCACAAATTCACTTATACTTCCCATCTCTCTCTGCAACATTCAGTCTTGTTTATCATTCACTCTTTTTGAAATTTTACAACCCCCCTTTCAAATCATTAGTTTTCTGATTTCTCAGCTGTTTTTCCTCTCTCTCTTTTTCTTTCTCTCTCTCTCTCTCTTCCTCAGGCCTTTCCTCATCTGTCCATGCTTTAGGTCTTATTTGTCCTCACTTCTCATGTCATATCATGTACTTATGGTGTGATTTTCCAGTCGCAATGTTTCAAGCTGATATCCATATGCATACAGAGCTGTAACTACAACCTAGATCTTTTTCAAGCCCAAGAATAGTATAGCTGACTGCCTCTCGTTCAGTTACATTCTTATCAGTATGACCCACTTCTAAGTTCAGTATGTCCAAAAATGCATGTTTTTTTAAATAAACCTGATTCTTCTCTTTTATTTTTTGACACCATATTTGACTATCATCACTTGAATATAGAACTCTGAGTTATTCTTGACTCTTCTCTTTCTCTTACACTCCAAATGCAGTGAATCTCCAAGTTCAGCCAATTTTCACTCTTAAATATCTCACTCTATTCTCTAATGTAAGGACTCTCATCCTAGTCTCCTATTTAACCCTCACCATCTGCCAATTTTGCTCCAATAATAGCCTCCAACTGAAGGCCTCTGTACCTTTGATTTTGTCTACATCAAATCCAAATTCCACACAATAGCCAGCAATATCTCTATGTATACCCAAGGATGCTGCCCTTCTTACAAAAGTCCCTAAAGACTCCTCAGTGAGTGAGTGTTTGTTAACTTCTAAGCTTTTTCAATTCCCATAAAACAGCCTCTGCGGGGGCACCTGGGTGGCTCAGTTGGTTAAGTGCCTGCCTTGGGTTCAGGCCCAGAGTCCTGGGATTGAGCCCCATGTCTGGCTCCCTGCTCAGTGGGAGTCAGGAGTCTGCTTCTCCCTCTCTTCCCCACTCATTCTCTCTCTTGCTATCTGTTTGTTTCTCTCTCTGAAATAAATAAATCTTTTAAAAAAATCCTCTGCAGTGGGGAAATGTTCTTCCTCTTTAGCCTCTTTTCCTGCTACTCTAAAATCGTATTTTGTATATCTGCAACACTGAATTGAGAGTTGAGAACAAAATAAAGGATCTTCAAACTCTTCTTCTTCTCTGGGCTTTGCTCATGTTGTCTTTTGTAACATCTTTCCTCCAACCCTTTACATAACCAAGTGCTTCTGCATCAGTTTGAATCAGCTAAGGAGCTCTGCCCTGTAGGTCTCCCAAAGCTAGATTAGGCTCTCATTTTACATTTCCTTCTAACCATTGTATTTTCTGTTGCATTTTTATATGGCATAGTGTTTGGAAATGAGTTAGCCTTTCATATTACTCGTGTGTGTGTGTGTGTGTGTGTGTGTGTGTGTGTGTGTAGGTTTCAGAATTATCTAAGAGTTTATTCAACACCTAATTGTCATTTAAGTGTTGCTGACAAGGTAAAATGCTAAGTGCTGGGATTTATAGGAATCAATAAGACATAAATCCTCCTTTCAAAGGCAGATAATCAAGTAGGAGCAATGTGACAAATAGAGAGTTAACTAGTCTAAAAGCCAGAACAAGGTAGAAGGTCCTAAGTGCAGAACCGTAGTGAAGATTAAGTATTGAAAGAGCTCATGTGAGAGATATAGCGATGGCTTCCATACGGTGTATTTTGCCAGATATTCAAAGCACTAACCCAAATATTTTGACATTATATCAGTTTGATTCAAGAGCTATGAGTTATAATCTTATTGCAATTAAAGCTTCAGTGCAAATACAGCTTGTGTTGCACAGTCAGTTTTGCACAGCCTCACACCCATTGTTTGACCAGTTGTGTCTTGGACTGAATTTCTTTGCCATCTCTAGTTCCCTCCTGCTCCACAAACCCTTGCCCAGTATGCATTGGCAAATCTTAATTATTTTTTCAATTTTACTTTTTTTCTCCAAGAATTTGAGAAAAGCAATAAGAAAACAAAAACATAAATGCCATTTCCAACAGGAGCTATGAAGGGACAGAATGAGAAAAGAGCAGATGTCTGGCAGTGGCAAAGGTATCCTGTTGAAAAAAAAAAATCTCAATCATAATCCAGCTCCATGAAGTATGTCATGTTGGGACAATTCCATTTGACAGGAGAGGAAATTGAGGCTCACAGTTGTGAAATAACTTGCCTAAGTTCACATATCCAGTATCTTCAAAGCTGAACTTAATGCCACAAAGCAGAAAGAGAAAAGGAAGAAGGGGAAAAAATACAACAAAAAATTGATCACTTGCTCTAGTCATGAGAAATCCTTCTTATGCAAAGTGTTGAGAGGGTCTATGGGGGTTTTTTATTTTTTATTTTTATTTTTTTAAATTTTTTTTAAAGATTTTATTTATTTGACAGAGAGAAACATAGCCAGAGAGGGAACACAAGCAAGGAGAGTGAGAGAGGGAGAAGCAGGCTTCCCACTGAGCAGGAAGCCCAATGTGGGACTCGATCCCGGGTCTCCGGGATCATGACCTGAGCTGAAGGCAGTCGCTCAACCGTCTGAGCCACCCAGGCGCCACCTATGGGGTTTTTTTTTAAAAATTAACTTTATGTTCTATATGTGTGTGCATAGAAAATTAGAAACCAAAAATATAAAGGCTGTCCTAATTTAGACATGGCTGGGCAAGATTCCGGAGATTGATATTCAACGTCTCTCCCTCTGCACATGTATGCTCCCCCCAACCTCCCCCACTCCAATCTTGGCCCAGCCCACTTTTGCCAGTATCACATTGCCCTGAGCAAAATTTCATCAAGACTACTCTCTGCTTGTGACACACATAGTAATCACCCATCTTCATACCCTGGTTGCTATCACTCCGTTGGCCTAAAATTCTGTTCTGTACACAGTTCACATTTGAACTTGAAATACCTTTTTCAGCTCTGAATTCTAGATAACACATCAACTTCCTTAGAAGGGCTTTCCTGAACTCTGACTGGAAATATTTTCTCTTTCCTCTATACCTAGACTATAACAATAACAACTAACATTTGAATAGTTAAAGACTCTAAGTTTAGGTAATGCTTTCAAGTGCGTCATCCTATAAAATATGGCTCACAAATCATCTTGTGAACAGGCATCCTAAGATCCACTTTATGGTAAGAACTTGAGGATCAAACTTATTGATACATCCTTAGACATAGACAAGAGGTATGCCTGTCATGTGCCCTATATTGAGACTCCAGTCGGCCTTCATCTGGCTGTGCTCTTCTCAAGGAGTGAGGAATGTACCAAGCTAAAGGTAACACTCTGGAATTTCTTGCTTACATATCCTGGAGCCCACCCAAGCTCAGACCTCCTTAGAAAGGCCTGCTTGCACCTTGTTTCCTGGTTCTGTCCTCCTTGGGGCAGACAGAGCAGTTGGTTTATGATCCCATTAGCCAGGTGGGGGGCATGGACAGCAATTTTCAAGGAAGATGAACTGGTCTTGGAAATGGACCAGGAGTTCACACCTGTGAGTTGAGGTCTCTCACATTTTGTATAGGAACTAAGGATAGAAGGTGAATGTGCTATCAACTGGTGTCCAGAGGTTAATTATCCCCATGCCTCTGTGCTCTAGAGGGAAAACTGAGGTGTCTGAGAATTCTTAATTTCAACCTGGCCTTCCAGGTTGCTATAATGTGTATTTGTCAAGATGGGATAGGATAGATCATATGTTATTTAACAATTTTTTAATTTTTAATTTTTTTTATTATTTTTTAAGATTTTATTTATTTATTTATTTGACAGAGAGAGAAATCACAAGTAGGCAGAGAGAGAGGAGGAAGCAGGCTCCCTGCTGAGCAGAAAGTCTAATGTAGGCCTCTTTCCCAGGACCCTGAGATCATGACCTGACCTGAAGGCAGAATCTTTAACCCACTGAGTCATTCAGGCACCTTTTAATTTGTAATTTTAAATATTTAGACATAATTATATGGTTTGCATTTGTTCTTTTGCCCTTAATTCCGTAATCTTAAGGACAGGCCTTTGCCCCAGGTCACCAATCAGAGACAGAACCAAGACTCCATCCAAGTGTTTTATGTTTCACTATAATGTTGCCATTACACCAGTGTTTTCCAGACTTAACTGATCATGGCAATCATTAAGGTGCTGGAAGCTGGCTAAAGTGTAGATTCCAAGTTCCTCATTCACAGAGTCCAACTTAGTGGTTTGGGTTAGTGCCTAAGAATTCAGAAAAGATTCCAGGGGAATTTTATGCTTAGGCAAGTCTGGGAAATACCATCTTAATCAATAAGCAGCCATTGGTTATTGAACCATATAAATACCATTTAAATACAATTTATATAGTACAATAAATAGAATTGTACTATAATCAACCATTATACCATTTAGATGGTACATATAATAAGCTTTTTATTGAAAACATTTGGATGGATGTTTTATTTCTCCTAATAGATATTTATCTTCTTGACTGAAAGAACAATTTCATGTACAACTATTTATTTTGTATAGCATCTCCCATAGTACTTTTTCACGTTATAAGGGTAGTAAACATTTATTGGATAAAAGATTAATGCTTGGAATTCTTTTGTGTGGTACTCTTAATAGTATATATATAAATGGTATAATTTTTATGTCTTCTCATCATATAGAGGCTATAAGATTAAGAAAGTTTTCCTTATTTGTGTTATACATTCTTATACATATTTCTATTAAAGTCTCATATTATATTGAATGGCTGTTCCATTAGCTGTGAATTATTTGAGGTCAAGTGTTCCTTTTTGATTTCTTCGTGACCTAATATGGTGGACATGGAGATGCACTGCTGAGATCTCTCTTAAATTAAGGATGTATTTTCCCATCTATTGACCAGTCACAAGTGAGAGCATAGAAGTCTGACCATTTCAGCTCATGGTATATCAATTTGCATGGGCTGAATACACTTCAGAGTTCTCTGTCACATTGGGCAAGACTTTGTTGGGCCTGCGCTGAGGTTCAGTTTCTCCTTCTGCCCAATTCTGTTTCTTTTTCCTTCTTTCCAGCTATGTCAAGTGCTAGTAAATATCTGATACACCAAACAATATCTGATCCCAGTTTTTCTTCTTTGTTCATATTCTTTGTTCATATCAGTTTATGAACTGATTCTGTAGTCCACTGGGAAAATTCTGACCCTATTTTTTCTAACTCAGTATCTCATTGTATGAGTTTCAGTTATATTGATCTTATAGTCATGGATCTTAGAGTGGTCTGTCAAGTTATTGCAAATTAAATACATGCAGAAAATGGATCTGATGGCAGAAAACTCCTTTTTTTGGATGATAGTTTACTGTGAGGCCTATATTATTTAAATAATTTTCCTACTGTTTCATTGACATTACCAAAATAACAGAGAGCAAAACTTAAGTAATTTCACTTCATTTTTCTCAAATCTTAGTAATAAGTTACTTATTGGCAAATATTTATTGAATGGCCACTATGTGCCAGGCACCAGTCTAGGTTCCAGGTACAAGGAATGAAATGTTTTTGCACCTGCCATTTCTTACTTTTCACATGCCTGTATTTTTTAGCCAAAACTCATAGTAACTCTATGAAGATGCTAAGAGAAACATTTTTCTTATCACAAAAATGAATTAACAGAGGCTTAGTGAAGTTCTAATGACTTATTCAAGTATGTACCATAGAATAGCAGAGATTAAGACTTCAAACATCCTGTCAGTCTTCTTTCCACTAAGCACATTAAAGATGAGATATTAGGAGATTAAACCCATAGTGAGGTATACCTGGGTGGCTCAGTAAGTTAAACATGACTCTGGTTTCCACTCAGGATGTGATCTCAAGGTTGTGAGATCAAAACCTGTGCTAGGCTCCAGGGTCAGTCTGAAACCTGCTTGTCCCTCTCTCTCCCTCTCTATCTCTCCCCCCCGCACCTTGCACTCAGATTACACTCTGTCCCAAATAAATACATAAATAAATAATAAATAAATAAATAAAACTTTTTAGAAAATAATACATTAAAAATCACAGGGAAATGCACATTAGACGTATATCAAGTAGAGCTTCCTACATTAAACAATCTGATAAAAGGAACTCGGACACAACCACGAAGCAAGTGAATGTTTGGATCATTGCCTTTTTTTCTTTTTTTTAAGAGATATTCTAAATTCCTTCCTTTTTTTCTGAAAATGTGATGACCCTCATTTCTATCATGTATCCATTAGTAGACATGTCATTCAATTCACTTGGATGGTCATTTTTTTATAATGTTCTTGAACTACCTTGACAAGTAAAAAATATAAGCTATTTCACATAAGGAGATGTACAGCTGGGAGAATCTAGCCCACTGGTATTTCTGGGATACTTACTTGAATGATACAGTAAATACAGTCAATGCATGGAGAGACACAATGTAAACTGTTACTTTGAAATGCTTGCTTTTGGCACAACTTCATCACAGGCGTTTTACAATTTACAAAGCAGTATGGAGTAATGTTGACAACTTCTGTGTTTACAAATTCACTGGTTCCTCTTTACTCAAGGCAGGGTTTTTGGTTTTGGCATCTTTTCAGATTTTCATCATTTCTTCCTAATATTTTTGTATCTGACTTACTATTTTATCCCACGCCAAATGGTCATCATTGAGGCTATGTGACTTAGAAGAGGAAATATTTATTATCCAGCTGGATCTGATGCAAAGTCCAAGTAAAATGCCTGGCTTCATTGCATTTAATACATCAAAAGAAGGAGTTTATTTTAACAATGACTGAAGAATGTGAAAGCATGAATTGTGATTTCAGATAATAATCTTTCTTGTTTTCAATGTGAAAGACAGAGAGAGCTTTGGGAAAAAATTACTTCGTTACTTTTAAGAAAGTGAGATGTTATGAACACAGATCTAAGCTGTTAGCATTGCATGTTAAGGAATACTTTCTTTGGCACTTTTTAAGGTTCTTGAGATAAAGATCTCTAGGATGATTAAGAAGTTGCCACACCAATAAACTAAAAGAAGGATCACATCTTAGTTATTGCACAATTATTATCCTTACAATAAAAATGTTAAGAATAACAGTTAACATCTACTGTGGGCTTATTCTATGTCAGAAAGTATTCTAAGTTCTTCATGTGGATCATCTCATTTAATCCTCCTAAGAACTTTATGAGGTTTTTATTATCTCCATTTTGCAGATATTAAAAACAGAACACAGAGAGTTGAAGTAATTTGCCCAAAGAGATACAACTAAGTGGCAAAATTTAGAGTTTAATTCAGGAGTTTGTCCTAATCAAGTGTTAACCATGGGCTATTTATTGTGTTGTAATAATGAATGGTTGCCCTCAGGGGTTTTTGTCATGTGGCAGAGAAAAGGTTGAAGGCAATGCAGAGCAATGTACATTGTACAGAAGTCACTACTGGCTTCTAAATAAATCACGAAATGTATCTCATCTGTGTATTGGATTGTCCAACATTGTTATTTTCCCTAAATGTTTATACAGATTCCCATAGATTATTTTTGAGAAATAGACAAATTAATTCTAAAATTTATATGGACATGTAAAATATGTAGAATGACCAGTTTTAAAACGGAAAGACTTTCACTACCTCAATTTAAGATTTAGTATAAAGTTAGAAGAAAGAAATGTGGTCTTGGAACACAGATAAATAAATCAATGAAACAGAATAGAGGATTTCAAAATAGATGCACATATAAAGGATCAATCAATTTTTGAAAAAAATGCAAGGGGAATTCTGATTCTGGTGGAGCTGTGTCAAATAGTTCCCCGTTACCATCGAGAATCAGAAGGCATTAGCTGTCCCTAGCTCTTGGAGTTTCAGCTTAAACTATTTTTCTGAGAGTGCTCAAGATGTTGTCCTTGAAAGGGAACCGTTTGCTATATTACATTTAGAAAATATTGAAGATCCTGGTTACTACTGATCACCATTTATATTTATTTAACAACAATGTTGCCATGCATGCTTCTCATAAACTACCAGGTGAAATCATAGCAAGAGCTAGAACTAAGTGTAGAAGAGGTATAAGCCACCTTGCTTCATTTTATGCATCTATTAATAACAACACTTACTTTTAAACAAATAAAATTCAAGAAAAAATGCTAACCTGGATGCCTACCTGGACAATAGATGTAATCTGGGACTGTCCCAGGAGAATTGAGACATATGGACACCTAAAGGGCAAGATATTATTATCTTGCTTTGAACAAAAATTCAATTGTGGAGAAGAATAAATAAAAGCATAAGGGATTTATAATTGGAATAAAACTTCTAGAAAATTTAAAAAAGCATGATGGAAGTGAAATGCACTTAAAATCATTGCATTTTGGGGAGAAATCTGCTGCTAAATTATCATCTGTTCACTCAAAACAAAGTGAAAAATTAAATATATGTGAAATTCACAGTTGAAAATAGTTTATTTTTTGAAAGACATCAGTTTCTATTAAAAGTGCAGCCAAGTCTATTTTATCTGTGATTAAAGGCAAATTTTTGAAGTTTCTGGAAATCAGAGCAAAAAACAAAGGATAAGAAATATTTCTACTTATAAATTCATAGTTTATTCCTGAAAAGTATTCAACTTCTAAATTAAATATTTTGAATAATAAAGAGGGAAATCATTTAAGACATAAGTTTTAATGAGATTAGTGTACCCTCAGCTTATTCAGTAATATGTAATGAAACAAGCAACTGATCCTGTAATAAAATAATAGCTGTCACATAAAACTGCCAATTAAATTGATATTTTGAGGTTTTACTTATTTTTATCACACATCTCAGTCCAACTTACACAGTTATATAAAGCATCTTCAGCAAAAATATCTGCATAAATTCATCTGCCTAATATGAGGGATCTGGTTTTCAATAGCACCACCAAGTCAGTGGAAAATTTGATTGACTTAAAGCAAAAATGAAAAGAGAAGGTGACTGAGCATTATATATACTTGGCCATTTACATCTTTTGGATTTAGTAGTGATGAAGATTTGTAAGGAATTGGAAGAAATCTGACGTGCTATCACTATTGTTATTAAGTCAGTAATCATGTATTTCTGGAAAAATTGGCAGATTTATGAAATACATTGGAAGAGCAAAGACGTTAAACACAGGACCCTTGACTTGTCCAAAACATGTTTTACCTATTGTGTGTTACTGATGGAGATTATGGAGATCCCAGAAGTTATCAATACATAAGCACCTGTATTGAAAGCTCTTCCAACACTTAAGTGACCAGAGAATCAATTGGTGTGGGGAATACTGATTTCCTAATTTTAATTTATCTTAGTTTAAACTTTCTTCATATTAAAATCAGTATTATAGGAAGTCTTTGTGAAAACATTTAAAGGAAAGCAAGATGCTCATCAGCAACCAGCTCTTGATTTTGGCTCAGGTCACGATCTCATGGTCCTGAGATAGAGCACCATGTCAAGCTCCATGCTCAGTGGGGAGTCTGCATGAGATTTTCGCTCTCCCTCTGACTCTTTCCTCCCCACTCTCTTGTTGTGGTCTCCTCTCTCCCTTCAAAATAAATAAATAGATACAGTCTTTAAAAAAATTTCTTGTTTAGACATCTGGAAGAACCAATGACAAGTTCAAAACTATTTTTCCAAAAATAAAAAAAAATTGAAAAATAGATAACAGATTAAAGAGGAATTTTAAATTCATTTTATTAGAATAATGAAACTGTTGTTATATTTAAATTTTATTCTGCTAATTTAGTAAAATTATTATGGCAAAATGAAATGGATCTTGGAACTACCATTTAATTGGGGGAAAAACTATAAATGATTTTTGGTAAGTATATATAAGAGTTTTAGTCTTAAGATGACTTAACATGATACTTTAAGCATAATTGTATCATACCTACAATTCACAAAAAGCTATTTAATCATCTTAGTGCTATGTTTGTACTACAAAGCTTTCAAAAATCATACTCTTTCAACCACTAAATTGTTATATATTGCTTAGATTTGGACAATCCTTTGCCTCACCTTTGTTCTAGTCCTGCTTCATTGCATTCATATTATGAAATATTAGACTAAAATCCAAGTTTCTTCTACTCTTAGAGTCCTTCAAATGTTAATATCTGTTATTTTTATTTGAAATTTAAAACTGGTAGTTTTGTTTAATTTTAAAGCCTAGCATTTCAAATAAAATTTTTATACACTAAACCCTTTATTTCCAATTATTGAGGGAAAATGTGATTATCCTATACCGCTAAAGAAAAAAAAATAGTTATAGGTCTATTATACATTACCAGAAGTGAAAAAAATAGTTTTTTATATGCACTTAGCACTTTTTAAATATCTAAAGTTAGCATCTGTCATCCTTTTGTTCAAAGATAGATGACAGATAGGTAAGTAGATATTGGTATACCTACTGGATGGATGGATGGATAGATAGATAGATAGATAGATAGATAGATAGATAGATAGATATTATGACTGATAAGATAGATAAAGAGAGGGGTTCCTGGGTGGCTCAGTTGGTTAAGTGACTGCCTTCTGCTCAGATCATGACCCCACAGTCCCAGGATCAAACCATGCATCGGGCTCCCTGCTTGGCGGGAAGCCTGCTTCTCCCTCTCTCACTCCCCCTGCTTGTGTTCCCTCTCTAGCTGTGTTTCTTTCTGTCAAATAAATGAATAAAATCTTAAAAAAAAAAGATACAGAGATGATGATAGATAGATGGATGGTGATAGGGAGGTTTTTGCCTTGTTTCTCTGATTTCTTTATAAACCTCCCATTCCTTTCCACCAAAATTATCAACCATTTCATGGGATGGAGAGTGATCACTTTCTTTGAGAGTTCCCATGAAATGAGAAACTAGTTTTTTTATAGAGAAGGTCGTCATGGTACTTCCTGGTATAGCATGTCTCTACTACACTATTCCTTGAAACGTTTTATATCCCACTACCCATTAGGATGCCTGTTGAAAGTAAGACATCTCTTGTTTGTGGAACAAACAAAAAGTGTCACTCAAATGCAGTATTCTCATTGTCCATCACCTTTATAATACTGCCACCATCATTAACACATTCTTAATATACCTTTTATAAGTTTATCCTACTACATCTCACTTTTAGTTTTCTGGATGAACTTATCTTTTATTAAATGGCAATTTTGGTAACATTATCTGGTGTTTGGCCAACAGAGGGAACTTTCTTTCATGACTGTCTAGTCCTCTCCAAGTGTCCAGATACATGCTCAGTACTCTACGAAGGTAGAGATTAATAGGCATTTCTATTATATTCTTAGTTAAAGGAAAGCTATTTTCTATATCCTGAGTGGTAAGACTCTGATAAAAAAAAAATGTCAAAAAATTTGTTTGATTACCCTGGGACTTATATGGGTTGCCAGGAGAATTTGCTCTTTATAATTTAGCTCGAGAGAGAGCATGCTCTCAATACATGCTCTTGTGCTCTCAAAACATCCTGTCAAAAGACCTCGCTGAAATTAATGGCTCAGAACTGATGCTAAGCTTTCAAGGATGCTGTAGTGATTTATTGAGTGGTGCCAGTCTCCATCTTTGTTGGGTGGAGAGCACTTGTCTTCATGTAACAGGGCTAATATTACTTCAAGCTGTTGTCAGTTGACTTGGTAAAATTGCTTAGATACACTCCCCATGCAGTTAGCTGGTGATGATTACCCTTAAGTATTCACAGAGCAGAAGCTCTGGGGAAACACTAATTAGCCACCCGAAAGGAAGATGATCTAGCCATGCAAACGATCTCCTCAAGTCCCCGGGCTGTAATGAGGACCGGGCCCCAGTGACAAGACCTGCTCCGTGCTGTGCTGCTGCATCAAGCTTCAGTAATTTTCAAGGAGAAAGAGATTGGAGTCAGGCCCAGGGCTGCACGGACTCTGCTAATCACCACATAGAGACTTCGGGTGCTCTGAAGCCGCAGGAGGGAATTGGCTCTCATGAGCTAAAGGACACACTGGCATATGTTGTTAAGGAATTGAGGAGAGGAAACTCTATTTAAATATTTACAGATTTATGGTCTATTGAGATCCCTCTGGTCATTGCATAGTAGGTACCTTGTTCTTTCTTTTAAGGAAAAAAAAGCAAACAAAGACAAAAAGTAGAGTTTCACCCAACCTGACTGGTGATTCTTGTAAGGTCAGTTGATAGCTTTGCTTATAGCTTTGTTTCTCCTCCATTAGCAGAGCAGTAATCAGTTTGACAACAGAGGAAGGATGGAGCGAGGTGTGTGAGGGTTTGACGTGTGTGAGTCCATTTGTTGTGGCTCCATGGCAGGAATGTGACTGCATCTTTGTCAGAGACAAGTACAATTTATCAGGTCACCATAATGGAGAACTTTGGGGAAGCCAAAGTTAATGAGAGCAGAATATATAGCTCTCACCTGTTCCCTGATAACCATAAAAAGTAAGAGAAAGGGAAAAAGCAGGTATTCTGAAAATGATTGCTAGAGGGGCATTGGGAATTTCTCCAGCTCTCAATTCTTGGTAGTAGAGGAAAGCAGAGGGACTTCCTCTGGCTCTAAATTGAACTCTTAAGCTGAAAAGCAGGAGGAGGGACTGTGCATACCCACTGATGTAAAAATAAACTTGGATCATTGATTTAGAGTAAGCAAAGGGAAACGTTCCCATTCACATGGGGAAACAGCAATTTTCAACAGCTTGTAACATGGTGGCCTTCATCTACTGATAGCGATTTCTAATGTGGCTTTTGTTGTCCCCACAGCAAATATGACTCAACTGTTAATTTTTTCTTGAAGTACCAGAAAATACAGCATGTGAAAACTAAATATGAGGAAGATTTTTTTTGGTTCCATACATTTTTGAAGATTATATATAATCTATATAAAACATTGGGAGGTACCAGGTTTTGGATAAGTAATATGTTAGAAGTAGCTGTATTTTATATGAAATATTGGTATATTTAAAGGGTTTGGGTTATAGTTGCTATAATTTAAGGGGAAGATATAACAGAAAAGCAAGAAAAGCAGAACAGCATAGGCATAAAATGAAAGCATTCAGTTCTTATTAATGAGTCTAGGAGAGATAATGATTTCTAGAGAGATATATATCTATATCATAGAGAAAATATTAATATTTTGGCAAGTAAAATCCTTTTGTCTTATTAAGAAAATGAATAGTTAAAACTTAGCAGTTATCCTTTGATGCAGCTTTGCAGAAAATCAAGTTCTTGAGAATGTGTGGAAGTTTATGCAGAGCAAATTTCCATAATATCACATCTGCTCAGGACATCTTATTCTCACCTACATTTTTTGGTTGTGCTATCTCAGTTAAAAAAAAATTTATAGGGGCGCCTGGGTGGCTCAGTGAGTTGAGCCTCTGCCTTCGGCTCAGGTGATGATCTCAGGGTCCTGGGATCAAGCTCCGCATCCGGCTCTCTGCTCAGCAGGATGTCTGCTTCCCCCTCTTTCTCTGCCTGCCTCTCTGCCTATTTGTGATCTCTCTCTGTCAAATAAATAAATAAAATCTTTTAAAAAATTTTATAGCGGAAATATCACTCAGAGGTAAAATATTTCCTAATTTTATGAAAAATATTTTATAATAATAAAGTCAAATTGCTTTTACTCAAACAGAGCATTCAAATCTGATTTTGTCACACTTCTGAAAATATAACTCAAAAATAAGTTCTTCAGGGCACCTTGAAAAAAAATTGTACTGCACAGAGTTAAACAGGCAAGGAAGACTTTATTTAAGACTTTATAATAGGGGTCAAGGCTAGTGCAATAGGAGAGACTGAACTCAACTCCATTGAAACCAAAGGCAGACACGTTTTTAAACATGGGGATGAATTAGTTGGAAAGCTCTGGAGAATGTTAAAGGGGTAGTGGGTCACTTTGATTAGGCCCTCTGTGCCTATCAAAGTTTGGTTCCTACCTCCTGCAGAGACTGGGAGATAAGGGGTCCTTGCTTTATGATTACATTTCAAAGAAATATCCCCCCCTCAACAAATCCTTGTGAAAGACATTCTTGAAGTGTAAAACTGCCAAGAGACTAGGAGAGGATCTATGTCTCAAAGAAAAAGTGAAAGTATTTTAAAATGGCAAGTTTTCTAAAGTAAATTGCTCTAATAGAGGCCAGGGACCTATAGGCAGGAAGAAATGTGTCTGGAGTTTAGTCAAATTGTGGGTCATGTTAAGGCTGCTGATATGTCACACTATCAACAACCATAAGTACCAATTATTTTCTTCCAAACATTGCTTCAAGACCATGAAATTTCTCATTTTCCAGTTCTTAGTAGTCACCAGGTAATAAATACAAAGCAAATAAAAGTAATACAAGTTGACTTGAAATATTCAGAAAAAGAACTTTTTTTTTTAAGATTTATTTATTCAAAAGAGAGAGACTGTGCACACTTGAGTGGGGGAAGGGGCAGAGGGAGAGGGAGTGAGAGAGAATCTCAAGAAGACTCCCCATAGAGCTCAGAGCCTAACATGGGCTTGATTGCACCACCCTGAGATCATGACCTGAATGAGGTCAGGAGTGGGTTGCTCAACTGACTGCGCCACCCAAGTGTCCCCAGAGAAATAACTTCTGAGAAACCCATCAAATACAAATTTTAAAAGTTATTAATGAAATAATTATTATTAATTTATTATTGAGATATGACTTTATGCCAGGCCGTTTGCTAAGTCTTTTTCCCTTATTACCTCATTTATTCTCATACTGATCAACTAGTTGGGTATGCCACCACCACAGAGATGAGGAGAATGAAATTCCCAGAGGCTATGACTGCTCTGGGGTCCCACAGGTAATGAGGGTAGAATGAAAATTGATTTTGGACTTTTCACCAGAATGTATGGCAAGATACTTTTTGTATGAAACCAAAAGTACAATTTTTATATAATTTTATTCTGACTTTTAACTCAGCTTGTGAAAAGTCTGCTTTTCATATCTAATACTGATAAACATTACAACAAGGCTCTATTAACTCTGTGTGTTTATGAAAGTAGTTTAAAAGACCCTACAGGAGGAGCTGAGGAATACTGGGTAATTTTTCTGAAGACTTTAAATAGATGTATATTCCTGTGTGACTTAGGGGGATTCTTACATGAACCAAAGGGAGAAGGACTCTATGAGTGTGTTTCCTTTCAAACTCAGCATTTAATAATTCCATATCAACACTGGTTTTCATTTTACTTGGTAAGTGAGAGTACATATATTATTAGCTCTGACAATAAACTTTCATTTCCAATATTTTGCCTACTTTTTCTATGAATGCTACTAAAAGTTAAAAGTATTATTGAAAGTATTCTTCTTAGCCAACTGTGATAATCTTAGATGCATTTTCAGAAAAGTGTACAAAATTTAGTTTTATTAGGTCAAAATATTCCCAGTAACTTCATTCAATGGGAAACCATGGTTAATAAAATAAAGTTTTAGAAAAGCAGAAGTCTGTGATTCATTTAACTTGTATCTGTGTACTAGGACTATCTACTATCAAAAAATTAGTTGCTTGAGTCTCATATAGTATCAAAATCTACCCTTAAGGAATATAAAGGGTGGTTAAGATAAACATATTTCCTTCCCTAACAAACATTATAGTCCAGTGATGGAGCAAGTTAGGCTTACACTTTTGTCAATTCCTACTTAACTTGTTTTCTATTTCAAGTAGAAATTATATTCCTTTTTAAAAAAATTAAATCAAGAATTAATTTTTTAAAAGATACCAATTATTCAATTATGCGAAGGTGATGTTTTATACAAAGGTGATTATCAAGAAAAACCTATGAAGTATTAACTTTTATCCTTGATCCTGTCTCTAACCATAACATCCACACAAGATACTGAAAATAACTAAAGGAAGGACCAACCAAAGGGTTTTCTGAATAGGTGATTAGAATCTGAGATTCTTTTACCATTTTAATGCTCTATTGTTCAGAGAACCAGGGGAGCTCTTAGTCACAGTAGCATATTCAGTTTTTATGAAGTCTAATAGTAAGAGATTGGGCTACACCATAGTTTCAACATACACCATCATCCAGCCACAGTTTCTCAATCCTGTGTTTTCCAATAGCAACTAGTGCTCTCGCAGCAGATCTTAGATATTGAGTATAATATGATTGATTCTATTATTGTTTATACTTCTAATACCTTCTTGGTTTTTCATCCCATATCATACCATTTCACTTACAACTAAAGATAAACCAAAAGAAGGTTCATGCTTTTCCTCGGAGCTTCTTTTCTAAGGAGCTTCAAATTGGCTATAGTTAATATGCTTCTTACTCCTTCACCAAAGCTCATAAAGGGTAGTAGTTCTTTAAAATATCACTAATAAATGCACTTCCTTATATTCAAAAAGGCCTCATTTCTGTCTTGTGTTGACATTTACTAACAACAATAACAACTTAAGGTATGCATCAAATCCTGTTTTCTTAGACCTTGTTATTGTTTTTGAAGTTGCTGAAAGATCTTATATTTTACATGGATCCTATGTGAGGCTTACATATCTGCATCAGTGAGGCCTTCACATAATCTGACTATATTTAATTAGGTACTTCATTAAAATATTCAGAAAGCAGGGATACCTGGGTGGCTCAGTTGGTTAAGGGGCTGCCTTCAGCTCAGGTCATGATCCCCAGGTCCTGGGATCAAGTCCCACATTGGGCATCTAGCTCAGCAGGGAGCCTACTTCTGTCTCTGTCTGCCTCTTCTCCTGCTTGTGCTCTTTCTCTCTCTCTGACAAATAAATAAATTAAAATCTTTAAAAAAATATTCAGAAAGCCGAAAGAAAAAAGTTTTTTTTCAGAAGGTACTGTGCTAAGCATTAAATACCCAGATCATATAAACTATTTTAAAATGAAAACAAAACTTGTAAGGATTTAGGGGTGCATGCTTTTGAAAGAATACACTAGTACAATAGACTGGTGTCAGGCTACATTTCATCTATTACAACAGATGACTATTAGGCAAAACTGTCTATTTTTTGAAGCAAAAGCTAAACTCCCACACAAAGCACTTCCCTCCTGTGCACTACCGGATGTTGTAGGGTGGTGGTTAATTTCTTATGTCCTGCCTGTGAGTGGGTGAGGGGAATGAGTGAATCAGTGGTGATGCTCAGACTTCCCAGGCTAAGAAGTTCTTAGGCTATTTAACACGTTCCATGTAATCCACTTAATTGCACGCATAAGCTTGTCAGGAGAACTTGCAGCTAAAACGAATCAATAATGTATTCAGAGCACAGTTGGAAGACACTGATAATGGAGTTTTTAGCTTTCCAGTGTATGCTGGCCAATTCGCTTGTGAGGCTTGGTGGCCTGGTCAATAATTAGGCCAATAGCTTCTGGAGTTTGATGGTCAGGATTTGACATGTGGATTCTGATTAAGTGACTGTGACTGAACTGGGAGTCCCGCTGATATATTAGAGCCTAAATTTTAATGAGAGGGATCTAGTCTCTTCAGTTAACTTGTGACCCATAGCCTTAATTCCAGAAATATATTAATGTCCAAATGCATAACCTAAAGACATAAGGTGACTTTTTACAACCAGTAAAACACATGTGTAAGTATTGAGCAAACTCCCCCCCCCCAAAAAAAAATAGGTCATATGCTGCTTTACTACAGTGACTGAGACTGGTTTTTATATTTTTTAATTTGTGCCACTTAAAAATGAGAGGTTTTTTTTTTTTTTAAGATTTTTTATTTATTTGACAGAGAGAAACACAGCCAGAGAGGGAACACAAGCAGGGGGAGTGAGAGAGGGAGAAACAGGCTTCCCACCGAGCAGGGAGCCCGATGTGGGGCTCAATCCCGGGTCTCCGGGATCATGACCCGAGCCGAAGGCAGTCGCTCAACCAACTGAGCCACCCAGGCACCCCTAAAAATGAGAGTTATTAATAATGTTGGAATGCTTTCTTTCTCTTCGTTACTTTGTCGCTCTTTCTCTCTGTTTCTCTGTCCTGCTACATCTAATTCTAGTTGTTTGGGAATACAGAAAAACAATTTTATCTCTATGTTGGGTTACACTGAAATTACCTCATTTTTCTAGCGCTATTTAGAAAAATAGAACACAGAATAGGATGACATTAGGAATACAGGAGACCAATGTAATATAAATTTTATTTGTATATGGCCTTAATGATAAAATATATCAAATAAACAAGGTAAGACAATTAATTATTATACAGTTACTGAATATTCCAGGTGGACCTGTATAAGGAAATAAAACTCTCACAAAAATTGCCTTATAATTCTTGAAATTTTTAGTTCTGCTTACACACATGTAAATTTCAGTTTATTTAAGTTTATAATAAAAAAAGAAAGTCAGTTAATTCACGTGTAGTCATGGAGTGTCACGGTGGACGAAACCTGCAAGGCTATTGTTCACAAGTGTCATTTTATTAGTGGCATAGACACGTATGTGATACATGAATATACACATGCATAAGTAGTAAATAAGAGAATGTCGGGTCATAAAGATATTAATATCATACATAAGTACAGGAGGGTATGGGATTGACTTTTGTTAGAAAAATCAGAGGCACCCTCTCCAAAGAGCTGACACTGTGAACTGAGATTTCAGTGGTGAAAAGCCAACCATGAAAAGATGCAAAAGAAAAGAAAGTTTACAATATAAAGTCTCTGAAGAAGAAGCGAGTTGACAAGAAAGTTGATGGGAAATGAGTGGAGGGATCACAAAGTCAGAGATATGGACCAACTTCCCATTTTAAATATGCTCATGAAAAAAAAATAATTTAATAAATTTTTTTTTAAGTAGGCTCCACACCCAGCGTAGAGCCCGCACAGGCTTGAACTCACAACCCTGAGATCAAGACCTGAGCTGAGATCAAGAGGTAGACACTTAACCAACTGAGCCACCCAGACCCCCCTGAAAATTAAATTTTAATAAAATGATATGATACGTGTAAAAAAAGACTCATGAAATCAACAAGTTTGAAATCTAGCAGAGACATCAGACAGAAATGGTCTTGCTGCTTGAAATTTGGTTTAAGGACCAGCAGCACCAGCATCTCCCTGGAGGTTGGTAGAAATGCACACTCCCAGCTCTCAAACATATCTCATAAGGGAGAATTTAAATTTGAACAAGAGCCTCAGATGATCCTTAGGGACATTAAAGTCTGAGTGCTACTGCTTTGAAACAGTGATAAACACTATGTTTTTTGGTCCTTATGAGGAATCACTTGAAGTAAGGATTTTTCCTTTTTCTTTTTGTTCTTTTCTTTCTTTTTTTTTTTTTTTGGCTTACTAGGCCCCACCCCTCACGAGTAAAATTCATATGTATTAAACAAACAAGAATTATTTAGTCAATTCTGATGCATCCTAATTCCTTCATTGGTAGTATTACTGGATTTTGCAAATAATAAAATAAACTTACATTAAAAATACTCATCGTTCATCTGAAATTCAAATTTAACAAGCCATCCTATATATTGTTTCACTATTTTATTCATTTGACATGTTAACATAGGCTCAGAGTATAAGAGTTCTTTGTAAAATATAAATGTATAAAAAGGTAAGGTGTAGGTACCTGTGTCAATTAAATAATATTTTTATTCGTATTCATAATGTGTTGATTTTCTTATGCAGCTTAACTTGTAAATCAGTCATTATAGATAGCGCATAAAAGAGAGAAGTGTGTGCCTGTCTCTAAATGCAAGAAAAACAAATAAGATTTATTACAACACAGTTATCTCCTCCTGAATATTCAAATATGACCACTTAAAGAGAAAAGCCAAAACTGGAGTCTTTTTGTTTTTAGTCCTTTTATAATACCTTGTGACTGGAGGTTTTCTGTAAACTGTGAATAAATTTGAACATATGAAGATATTTAAAAAGCTATATAATAGCTATTTAAATGGGGAGCATCTCTCCCTAAAATACAGTATGAAGCCGAAACCCCTCTATGATATTACACCAATTTTTGGAAAATTAAGTGTTCTCCCTATTACATAACACATCAGCATTATATATTGTTTGGAAATACAGAATATAGAAAAAGAATAAAATTAATTACTCTTAACCATCACAATCATGATAATGATTAAGCATATTATTTGCCAATTTTTCCCCTAAAAACATTTTTTGCTGTTTTTCTCAGTTGTAATATGGTACCATCATATTACAGTGTGCTTTTGAACTTCACATTATATCATAAATACTTCCCTTATTATTATAAATAATGTGTCATTCATAGTAGATGTTGTGCTTTTGAACTTCACATTATATCGTAAATACTTCCCTTATTATTATAAATAATGTGCCATTCATAGTAGATGTAGCACCCAGTCAAGTCGATATGCCCAAGTTTTCTTTTTCCTTAATTCTTTTGAGTTTGGGAAGTATTATGCCAATTTCAGCCTTTCGTTAATCACACTGCAGAGAACTGATAGCAGAGCAGAAGCACCTGAGATCCCTCTCACCATCTCAGCCCTTATATACCACTTCAGGCTCAGGAGAACCAAGGGGCACGCCCCTTTGGGAAGGGGCAGGGCCTCACTTGCTGAGCAGTTACCCCAGCTTCCTATATTTGAAAAATAACAGATATTTCAGCTGGTTCCTGCATTCAAAAACTCCGAAAGCTCGGAGAAATTGAACCACAGCTGTCATTCCAATGTGAGTAAGACTAAGTCTAATTTGTTGGGTGGAAAGAGTTAAATGAACTTTAACTGAAAAGCTCTCTTTCTCTTCCTCTCAGGGTAGAAAATAGCCAAGGGCAACAGCGGATGACTAATGTGTAGAATATTGCAATTAGTATAGCAAGGTACTTACAGGGATCAAATTAAAAAATTCATTAACGTACGCACTTAATTAAGAAACACTTTTCGGTTTACATGATAAATTATGACACCTATTAAATCTTCCAGTACAACTGTAATGGCTTCTTTGCTCCCGGGTAAAGAACTATCGCCTTTGAGGTCCTTTGAAACTCCCCAAGGACTGGCAGCATTAGTTACAAGTGTATTAAAAACAATGCCATCCCCCTGTAAGGTGCAAGCCGGTCTTTATTGGAAACTAATTTAAACTTAAAAAAGCACCAGGGAGCGGGAGGCTATCTTGCTGCAAGGCAATGATAACAAACATGAAATGACCTTGAAAAAGAAGTACCAGTCTTTGCTTCCCACCATTCCCAGAAGAGAAGTGACAGGGATGATGTCTGGGTTTTGTTTGCTTTTGTGTCTTTCATTTGGTCTCTGTCTTCCCCTTCTACCCTTGGAAACAAATCTTACCAGTCGAGCGAGAACATATTGGAAATAAATTGCATATTAGTAGGTTAGTGGTACATTTTCTTTTTTGTTTTCATTCAGTGGAAATAGGGGGGAGAGAAGGAAAGAAGAGAGGAAGGGAGTTTGGGAGGGATGAAGAGTAAAAATAGAAATGAAGAATGAATACATAAGGAAATCAGGCCCATCCCTCTGAATCTTATCTGAGGTCTTTCTGCATTGTGGAAAAGTGTGGCTCTGTAGATAATAAAACTTTACATTTCTCTTCTTTTCTTCAGAGTGTCTTCAATATCTTCTTTAATAATCTCTATGAGCCTAGAATTATCAGAAAGGTCAAGGAAAATGAGAGAATCAGATTGGCTTCCTGGAGTCAAGCATAGTCATGATCTCTGGCACAATTCTCCTTTTCTCTGGGGCTACAAAGTTTTTACAAGGAAGGTCAATACTTTAATGGACCTGTGTACCACTTGTTAGTTTGGAAACATTTGCCTTTCTGCTCTATTCTATCTTGTTGCACCTTGCCTTATTATTCTTGCTAACAAATCAAAGAAGTAGCTCATACTGCTGGTAGTGCTGAGTAGAAAACCCCAGTGGACTCACTTTCCTGGTTTCTGTGAGGTATCCAATCCATTGTCATATGTCCGGAGGAGGATTCCAAGGAGTAAGTGTGGAGCAGAGGTCCTAAGAATATGGGGCAGAGATGGCAAAATTGACAAAACAATGCTTTTCATAGCTCATTTTCCCTGAGCCTGACCCCATTTGAAGTTATATTATGGGGCAACATCTTTAATTCCATAAAGCAATCCCAACTTTGAATTTAAAACATGCAGACCATACTGTTTCTACTGTCTTTCAGCACTGTTTAACTTTCTGTCCCTCTGCCTATTTTAGAAGCAATATGAAAGCCACGTTGAAAAGCATTTTGAAAAATAATTTTTAAATTAAGCCTAGTGCAAGTTATTTTTTAATCACAACCTGCAACTCTTGAGTGCCATACCAAGAATTTTAATGAATGTGGAGTGCCTGGGTGTCTCAGTCATTAAGTGTCTGCCTTCGGCTCAGGTCATGATCCCAGCATCCTAGGATCCCGCCCCACATCGGGCTCCCTGCTCTGCAGAAAACCTGCTTCTCCCTCTCCCACTCCTCCTGCTTGTGTTCGCTCTCTTGCTGTGCCAAGCTGTCAAATAAATAAAAAATATTTTTTAAAAAGAAAGAAAGAAAGAATTTTAATGAATGAGTGAATTAGAAGACAAGAAGTACACTAGAGGGACTATAGTATGAAATTCTACCCCATGATTCTGAGACTCCCCTGTTGGTCGAGAACCAGTGCGCAACAGATGAATGACTTTCAAACTTTTGTAAACTGCAACCCAGAGTAAAAATAAACAAACAAAAATGTACATTGACCCAAATACGCAAATACATATTTCTGTGTTCTGAGTATGAAACAAGTGAGTGTACAAACCAGTTAAGGGATGGGGACCAGACTTCATGCCATGACTTTTGGTCTGTAGCTGTGGCAGGGGCAGCAACACCCTGGCTCCCAGACTGTGGAATATGTGTGCTGTTCCCTGGCTGCCCCACCCAGAACTCAAGGCCAGTGTTTGAAGCACTGAAGCTGGTGCAGCCTATTTGCTGTGTCACTCAAAGTTGCTTGTTCTCTGGTAATATTGGAGTCTTGCCTGGAAGCAAGATGGCCTCCCTTCTTCCCCGAGTGCAGTCCAATCCTTTAAGATGGTGGCTATTTCCTGTCTTCTCAAAATATTTAAAAAGTTAACAGACTGACTTATAATGCTTCTGACCCTGATGACATAATTAATAGTATGTCCTCCTTCTTCAAGTGCCCATTAAAGGCTTCCTTACCCAAGGCCAGAACTTCAGGGGGCCAAAGTTACTTGTCCAGTGGGATAAATCCTAATCTTTGTTATCAGTGGTCTGAATTCTCATTAGTAGTATCCATGTCTGGGGGCGCCTGGGTGGCTCAGTTGGTTAAGCACTGCCTTCAGCTCAGATCAAAGTCCTGGAGCGGAGTCCAAGGATGGAGCCCCATATCAGGCTCCCTGCTCAGCAGGGGCCCTGCTTCTCCCTCTCTCACTCCCCCTGCTTGTGTTTCCTCTCTAGCTGTGTTTCTCTCTGTCAAATAAATAAATAAAATCTTAAAAAAAAAAAAAGCATTAATCATGTCTGGCTATAGTTCTGACAGTTACTCATTTACTCATCACTGGGCAACAAAGCAGGAAAAGGTCTTAAAAGCACTTAGGCTTTAGTTATATTCCTCCTTGTCTCCATGGTGAGCTGCAATCTTGGTTTCTTATGATAAACGGGGTTGATTACCTCACCAGCACAATAGTGCCTCTCTTTGCCTGCTAACCCACTACCGATATATTGAGCTTAATATGATCAAAAAAATTTGAAGCTCCTATTTCAATGGAACCCTTACTGTGACCCCTAGCAGAAGTAATATTCCCAGGACCCAAATCTCTAAGCAGACAGTGCCTAAGCACTGGGGGCAAGAAACACAAAGTCTGCAAGTGTGACACTGAGAGTAATAATGAAATGGGACCAATCCTACTTCCATCTCTTGGTTCCTGGACCAAATATTTAGTACTTAGTATACAGTGGTTATTAGAAAATTGCATGTGCCAAATCCTGGAGGACAGCACCCTCACCAGTAGTATGTTACCCCTGAATCTGTACCTCAGCTGAGCCTTTAATAAGAGATTTGACTATTATATTGGATTGGCTTCTTCTAGATGATGAGCAATGGTAGGGCAGTGGATACCATGATCTCATATCCTTTGTGTAAAATGAGTCTCTTGTGCCAAGGGATTAGGGTGTGAGATATGATAGTAATTGACTGGGTATTCTATATGCCTTCAGATGGCAGTTATGGGTGAGACAATGTGGACTGGAAAGGCAAACTCATACCTGACTCATCACTGATTCCAATAAAGAAAAATTATTGCTGCTTTCTGGGTGGAAGAAGTCCCCAAGGAGTAGTTCCACAGAAGACTTAGCATTGGTCTCTGTGATCGAAGAAGGGTTGGCCTTTTAGTAGTAAGTGAATATACTTCCAGCTAATTCTTCATATGAAGTGAATGATTAAATGCACTTCTCACAACTCTGACAAATGGGAGAGTGGCAGAAATTCCTTCTACCTTGGACTTTGGGCCACCTCTGTGGGAAGTTTTAATGAGATGATGGTCCATTTTTAGTGCAAATATATGTTGCCCAATTGTGAACTGGGCTCTCCTCTATCACAGAAATATTTAATGGTAACAAAAGTATCAGGCGAGAAGAAGTATTAGGACAACAGAGGTAGAGAATGGGCAATCTGGTCATGTAATCTACTTATGCTATCTGGGCTTGCCTGTGTTTGATCTTCAGTGTATTAGTCCCATTATACAATGGGTTTCTGCTATGACTTGGTGAATCTGGTAATACATATTTCATGATGGGCTGCTCTATTTTCATAGTCTTTGGTATTCCATTTTCAGGTACACGGTTTCTATTTAGACCCATCAGCAGGTCCCAAACTATTGGTAAAGTAGTTTTGTATTATTTGACATGGGGGGGTGGTAATGACTTCAAGCCCTAGCACAGGCTTCCATGTTGGACATGGAGCTTACTTAGAAAATGGGGGGGGGGGGGG
>PITA01011465.1:0-66584 GCA_004023965.1 Spilogale gracilis | reverse complement strand
TTTTTTTTTTTTTAAAGATTTTATTTATTTGACAGAGAGAAACACAGCCAGAGAGGGAACACAAGCAGGGGAGTGAGAGAGGGAGAAGCAGGCTTCCCGCCGAGCAGGGAGCCCGATGTGGGGCTCGATCCCGGGTCTCCAGGATCATGACCTGAGCCGAAGGCAGTTGCTTAACCAACTGAGCCACCCAGGCGCCCCATACCTTTACTTTTAACAAAAGGATCCTGAGTTGTCTTTGAATGTAAACATCTGTGAGCTCCTCAAGGGACCTTGTCCTGTTAATGAAAGCAAACATTTTGTATAGAACAATAATACTTACATGGCACTTAAAAGTACATGTATACTCATGCATAATGATTTAAACTTCCCTGTAAGCCTATGAGATATTAATAGTTTCTCCTTTGTATATGTGGGTAAACTGAGGCCCAGACAGGTTAAAGCAACTCTTTCAAAGTCACCCCAGGGATTTGAACACAGGCAGTCTTGTTCCAAGACCCATATTCTTAACCAGTGTGTCAGTACATTTCAGAGTGTTAAATGAATGACAAAAGACTTAAAATATAATAAAGTTAGCAGTATTAGTCATGCGGCGGGGGGCTGTGTGACAAATTTCTTAAAGCATTTTAGAATACAATGAAAGGAACTTAAACTTGCATAAGAAAATTGTTTGCTAATGATGATCAGATATGTTTCTGAAATCCAAGTGCAGATAGAGCCTCTTAAAATTAAATGCTTTATTTGCTTTTGGCATTACTGGAAATGTGGTGCATTTTAATGTGCATTGCTTTTATACTACAGATGTTATGTGAAATCACATTCAGTTTAATAGCCTACCAACTGATTTCAGCCTGTGTTTATTAACGCCCTACTTCATGCCAGATAATGCAGGTACAAATATGATCAAGAGCCATTCCGTGGTACCCAGGATTTCCCAATCTAACAGCAGAGATGGATACATAGGAAAAAAAAAAACAAACAACCAGAATATAAGTGATGTTATAAGTGATACAATAGAAATATATAAAGTATTACAAGATGCAAATTAACTTAAAAGGTTAACTGGAATATATATATGACATATACCTACTTTTCATGTAATAAAAGAAAATATTTCTCTACCTCCTGAAACCAATTTTGGTATCTAACTCTGGTAGAGCCCAAATGTTCACACCATGGTCTTTAATTATTTCAGTGAGTTTGCTTCTTGTGGATAGAGGTTCCTGAACTCTCAGTCCTTTTCTGCCTTTGAAATCCTCCAGATGAGTTATCAGCAGGCAAAACATAATCACTGGGGGCTCCTTGATGGCTCAGTCACTGAAGTACTTGACTCTTGATTTAGGTTCACATCATGGTCTTGGGGTTCTGGGAGTGAGCCCAGTGTTGGGCTCTGCACTCAGTGGGGAGTCTGGGGATTTTTTTCTCTCCCTGTCCCCTAGCTCATGCTCTCACTCACTAAAATAAATAAATAGATGGATAGATTAGATAAATAGATAAATTTATAATTTTTTAAATCACTAGTATGGGACGCCTGGGTGGCTCAGTTGGCTAAGCGACTGCCTTCGGCTCAGGTCATGATCCCGGAGACCCGGGATCGAGTCCCACATCGGGCTCCCTGCTCGGCGGGAAGCCTGCTTCTCCCTCTCTCACTCCCCCTGCTTGTGTTCCCTCTCTGTCAAATAAATAAAATCTTTAAAAAAAAAAATCACTAGTAGTATATACTAGGCATACTTCATGCCAAAACTTCAACAAAGATAATGGCTTCTTTCCAGTGTACAGTTCCACATGATAACACCGGACACCCAACCAGTCATGGGGTGTCTGTGAGTTCAGATAGTGTGTGAAGACAGAGCAAGAATAAAGAGCCATTGAAAGTCAGTCTTCTGGGGTGCCTGGATGGTTCAGTTGGTTAGGTGTCTGCCTTCTGCTCAGGGTCCTGGGATCCTGGCCAACTTTGGGCTGCTTCTCCCTCCCCTTCTCCCTCTCTTCTCCACTCGTGTTCTTGCTCACTCTGCTCTCTCTCTCTCAAATAAACAAATAAATAAATAAACTTTAAAAAAAGTCACGTCCTAAGCGTGATATAAGTTGCTTTAGAAAATTGGCCCATTGGCCTTGTGAAGTATAGATAATAATAATAATAAAAAGGAAACAGACTTTAGTATATTTTTTATCCCAAAGATCAATTACAATTACATGTAAGACAGTTTTATTTTTATTTCTGTTATTATATTTTTAGAGAGAGTGTGTGTGCGGGGGTCAGGGAGGATGGTGGGGCAGAGGCAGAGGGAGAAAGAGAGTCTATGCTCAGTGCAGAGCCTGACACAGGGCTTGATCTCACAACCCTGAGATCATGACCTGGCCAAAATCAGGAGTCTGACGCTCAACTGACTGAGCCACCCAGGTGCCCAAGGAAATTTTTATATTTACTCATTCCAACACTGAATTAGACTCGGACATATCTCTCTTGAATTGTATCCAGGTTGCTGTTACTGTGTCATCATGCAGTCATTTGTGGGGTCTGTGGAGGGTAGGAAGTTTTTTTATAGAACTTCAAAATCTCAACAAAACCCTAAGCTAAAAATTTAACCTGCTGGTTCAAAACTAAATTGCACTGTCCTATGCATCAAGTTTTAGAAGGATACAAAATAAATTATAGCCGAAGAATAGCTACCTAGTGTTTATTTAGCATTAACTTGGAGCCAAGCACTGTTCATTTTTACATGGATTATCTCATTTAATTCTTACAAAAATCACCTCCATTTTCTGGTGGAGGAAGTGGAAACTCAGAGAATGAGTATGTCCCTGATCTCTCACACACACCTAGGACTCGAGGATTGAACTCAGGTAGGATGACTCCTGAGTTTGCCCTCTTAACCACGGAGTAAAATGCACACGAACTCATTATGATGGGGGCAGTGAAGAATCTGTGTGTGCAAGGAGCAGAAGGAAGTCCAGGGAGGTGACCGCTTGGAGGGTTGGGCCATGGTTAGCACACGTGGTACATAGAGCCCTGTGGTCACTGTTAGCAGTTTGGCCTTTACGCTCAGTAAAATCACTAATTATGGAGAGTTTAAACTGAAAGGTCACTTTATCTGACCTGTGTTTTTTAACTGTTGCTCTGGTGTATCATCGGAGACCAGCTTTTTGTAGCAATACAGAGGAGAAGCAACGGGACTTCGGAAGGACTGGCATAAATGGAGGGGGAGAGGCAGACTTGAGTTACGAATTCAGAGGTAGACCCCAGAAGCCAGAAGCCCAGAGGTGAGAGGGTGAAGGGGATCAGGGACAACTCGGTGGACTTCAGCTTTACCATTTGTGTGGACTGTGTTGCCAGTGTCTGAAATGGAGAGGACTGGCTAGGAACAGGATTAGGGGAAGAGGGAAGTAAGAGCTTTGTTTTGAATATGCCAAGTTTGAAATCCCTGTTTAGATAAGTCAGCAAGTAGACATAAGAATATAGTCTAGCACACAGGGGTGAGAAAGATTTTTTGGGGAGCATGAGGATGTGGGACTGGGCATTTTACTTGTCAGACCCCTCAGGTAAAAATACATGACAGGGACGAGTAAGGGGACCAAGTCTGAGCCAGGGATAATCTTTTCTATCATGCCGAAGGAGGGAGAGTAAGAATGAGACCAAAGTCTTGGAAAAGGAGAAAGGGGATGGACCCTGACCCACATGTGTGTTAGATGGAGAGGGGATTACTCTCCAGGTCTAGATAGCAAATAATCTTAAATTCATGATGGAAACAGGAAAGATAAATGTAAGCATGTGAAATAAATACAGACATCTCCAGTTACTGCCTTCTCCTGATTTTAAAATGGGTAACAGAGGTTATTATAACTTTAGGAGTTCCCAAGAGGGCAGGGCAGGGTGGTGATCCTGAAATCTGGGATAAAGGGATGGGATTAAAACTGACCTTGTAGGAATCAGATGGAGAGGAGGGCAGGGCAGCATGAAAAATGTGGGGAAGGGGCAGGAATACTTGAGCATAATTCACGTTAGCAGACCCTGTGTGACACTGATTTGTAGGTTCTCGGTACTTTGAATCATCAGATGATATGTGCCCCCTTTTTTGCTGCACTGGTGGTTACGGCAACTGAGAGAGAACAGAGGGAGAGGATAAGAAACTCGAATGGGAGGGGCACCTGGGTGGCTCTGTTGGTTAAGCGACTGCCTTCGGCTCAGGTCATGATCCCAGGTCATGATCCCAGAGACCTGGGATCAAGCCCTCCATCGGGCTCCCTGCTCAGCAGGAAGCCTGCTTCACCCTCTCTCACTCCCTCTGCTTGTGTTCCCTCTCTAGCTGTGTTTCTCTCTGTCAAATAAATAAATAAAATCTTAAAAAAAAAAAAACAAAACTCGAATGGGGTCAGAGTATAAATATACTCCTTAAATATTGACCTCCTTATATTTTGAAAAGCAATGTATGCACAAAAGATGAAATCCATGACTGGGTTCACTAAAGTCCCTCAGGGTCTCAAATATATATTTAATATATACATGTATTTTTAAATGTTTGATATTTCTTTCTTGAACACTTCCTATTTTTCAAAGTTGAAGCTGTATGACTTAATTTCAGCTTGCTTCCACTGAGAAATACAGCTTTTTTTTTTCTCTTTTATTAAGGAAGATACCAGATTGACAAAAATAATTAAAGCATAGTGTTTTTATGAGCGTGAGGGAAAGGGCATTTTGATGTATTGCTATTTTATACCCCTTCCTGGGGAACTATTTAAAGAGGGAAATACTATATCAATTCCCAGTGGAATGGAAAGATTATGGTAAAGCTGAACACATGTATTTGAAGCAGCTATAACTATATTATAAAGTACATGTCTGATGTCACAGAAAGGCATTTTACAATGTATTGAGTGAGTAGAGGAAAATAATATAACAATAGGCATAATATCTTCTTAAAATATCTATATACGTACATAGGGATAAACTTTAGAAGGATATGCTCCAAAGTTACCTGAGCGGTGGTATTCCAAATGATTTATTTTTCTTTAATTTTAGCTATTGTAACATTTTCTGGGTCTTTTCCTACAAGGAGGTATTAAATGGGTATGTATTTTAAATAAAAAGGGAACACCTTTTTGTTTGTTTGTTTGTTTTTGTTTTAAAGATTTAATTTATTTATTTGCAGAGAGAAACACAGCCAGAGAGGGAACACAAGCAAGGGGAGTGAGAGAGGGAGAAGCAGGCTTCCCGCCGAGCAGGGAGCCCAATGTGGGGCTCGATCCCGGGTCTCCGGGATCATGACCTGAGCCGAAGGCAGTCATTTAACCAACTGAGCCACCTAGGCGCCCCTATCTGTGATAACTTCTATAGGATTTTTGCTCTCCCTCCCTTGCTCTTTAATGCTCCTGTGATTCCAGTAAAACTGATCTGTCTCAGGTTACCCATGATTTTCTGGTAACTGAGGCTACTGATTTTTCCTCCTGTTTCCCCTGCTCACATTCCATTCCTCCTCATCACGGTTAAATTTTTCTCCATCTCCCTCACCTATTTTTGATGGTTTGCTGCTTCTGCTGCTCTTTTATTTTGCTATTCCCCCAGTTCATCCCGCATGGTTAATTTCCCCAGTTACCGTTCTTGGTGCCTGGAGATAAAGTCCAAACACTTTGGCCCTTGTGTTCTGCATCCTGAACCATTCTGGACTGCTTCTCACTGCTGCCCTTCAGCACTCTGCTCTTCTGTGGTTGCTCAGTTCTCTTTCCCCAAGTAAGAGTTTGCAGTTCCCAAGGCTCCTGCCATTAGCAAGGCATGAAGCTGAGGCCTTGGAGGAATAGATGTCCACAGCACATGAAGGTCATACCCCATGGGGGTCATCACAGACCACAAGTTCAAAACCCCTCTCACCACTGTATGACCTTATGCAAATTACTTAATCTCTTGGTTCCTCAATTCTAATGTGTAATTGGACATAATTCACCTCTTAGAAGGTAAGTTATTATAATAATTAGATGTTATATAGTGCCTAGCCAATTACCAGGCAAAATAGTAGGCACTCAAAAATTGGTAGTTCCCTTCCTAACCCCGCCTCAGTTTTTCAAAGAACTTATAATTTTCTAGCAGATAAGATGTTATAAGTGACCTGAATAGTATAAGCAAGAACATGGGGAGTTCAGAGAAAACAGAGCACAGAAAATACTATTAGGCTTATCTTTAAAAAAAAAAAAAAAGATTTTATTTATTTATTTGACAGAGATAGACACAGCAAGAGAGGGAATGCAAGTAAGGGGAGTGGGAGAGGGGGAAGCAGGCTCCTGATGAGCAGGGAGTCTGATGTGGGGCTCCATCCCAGGATCCTGGGATCATGACCTGAGCCGAAGGCAGTCACTCAACCAACTGAGCCACCCAGGTGCCTCAATAGTAGGGCTTTAAATTTTTAAATTTACTGAGTTGAAACTCCTTATCTTAGCTTGTTTAAAAAAAAAAACAAACACACAGGAAAGGTGTGCTGTAGTAAAAAAAAAAAATAACACAGGTTGAAGATTGACAGAGAGAGGAAGACAAGATAAGAATCTACTGTGGTAGTCTAGGAACTAATTAGAGAAAGCCTATACTAAGCTGTAGTTAGAGAAGTGAATAGGAAGGGACAGCAGACATTCCAGCAGTTACCTAAACCTGACTGTTAAAACATTAATTAAGGATGGGAGAAATAGAGTCATGGAAAGGAACACTGGACAGCCATCCAAGAAATTGAGAAAATGCATATATTCTGAATGTATTTATAAGCAACAGTAACTAATTGTAAAGAGTACATATAGTGTGAGTCCATTCATAGAGATATGTATATAATACATGCATGTTAATACATTAAATTTATCTGACAAATAGACATCATACTGTTAACATGTGTAGAATGACATTAAGGAAGGTACTTACTGGTTTTTGGTATTATGTCACACAATTCTGTGCTGTTTGGTTACTTTTCTATAAGCATGTATTATTTTCTATTAAAGTACTTGTAAATAACTCACTTTAAATATGTCTCATAAAAGAAATATCAAGAGTATACTTCTACTCATATACTTCTACTCGTAATTTTTAACCTAGGAATTTAGACTTTGAAGTCTGCCTTTCATCATAGTTATTTTAAATCTATCACTTAAAATCTGTGACAAAACATGTGAGCATTAAAATATAAGTACAGTTTTCATTTTGGCTAAAAACTTCATACTGTGGCCCTTAATTCAAAAACAGTAATGAAGCGAATGAATTTGGGAAAGCATGATCCAAAATCAGAGACCTCCTTATTCATGAATGAAGCCACTATTTTGTTCTAATTTATCACAGAGTCAGAAAGCATCTCCTAATTAATGAGTAATGAAGACATTAATAATGCACACAGTGCAATCTCCCGGGAAAGGGTTAAAGTTTACAATCGTGAATGCTTTGCACACCGACACACATGCATTTATTCCATAGTTTATGAGCCATTTAAAAATATGGTTGTGATGACCGAAGTGATAAAAATGAAACTAATAGGAAATCTAGCATTAAAAACATATTGCTTTGAAGAAAGCTTTTTATGGTAGATTTTTGCTTTAAGTAGTTTTCTGAAAAAGCAATTCAAGGAAAAATGGTCTGACCATTCCCTATTTCAACATAAGACGTCGTATGTTATTAATTACAAATAAATATTTTACTCTTTGAAGCAGTTATTTGTGTTACTCAAATCTTAAATTTATTACTATTTTTCACTTTCTCAGGTGCCAGCTCAACAGATTCTGAGAGTGAAAATTTGGCTTTGAAATCAAATCCTGGAGCCATGCCGCAGTAAGTGTCTACAATCAATTCTCTGTACAACAAAGAATGTGGACAATATCATCGGGGTAGGGGTGCCTGGGTGGCTCAGAGTGTTAAGCCTCTGCCTTCAGCTCAGGTCATGATCTCAGGGTCCTGGGATCGAGTCCCACATCGGGCTCTCTGCTCAGCGGGGAGCCTGCTTCCCCCTCTTTCTCTGCCTGCCTCTCTCCTATTTATGATCTCTCTGTGTCGGATAAATAAATAAATAAAATCTTAAAAAAAAATCATTGTGGTAAGAAGCAGAGTGCCTTGTGCTATGAAGGAAGAGGTCAGCTGATATCAGTCAAAGATCAAACATTTGAATGTGGAGCGTAATTTTTAACCTAGGAATTTAGACTTTGAAGTCTGCATTTCATCATCGAGATGCCAAAATCAAACCACAGACAATCTTAACTTTCAAGGACAACTACCTGGTTATAAATATATGAAAATAGCATCAACATCGAGAGGAAATTAGTTAAATCATTACCAAAATGTAAATGAGGACCAAACTGTTTATACCTATTGGAAAGTTAGCCCAGAAATACTTGGATAAAGACTATTACTAGTTAGATCTTATCATGAAAATTGTAACATTTAGTTCTTCTTACAAAAACAAATGGATTATTTTCCAAAATAATTATCATGTAAATTGATGGTAATAATTAATTGTTTGCAAAAAATAAAATCAAACCTACCAGTATTTTGCAGAAAACTCCATGAATTTTGACACTGTGCTAATAAATTCCTTTGATCTGCTAGCAGATATGTAACAATTATATGTATTCAGGATCAAATAATCCCTGAATATTAATGCTAAAGGGACCTTATGAGATCATATACTCTGCCACTCCTGATTTCAGATAAGGGTCTCAAGTTTCGTGAAGTTACTTAATTCGCTTGAGATTGCACAGCCAACCTCTTAGCAAAATTGGGCCCAGAAACCAACTTTTCTTAACCTTTCTCTACACCTCACTAACTTTTGTGCAGTGAGAAAAGACAAAAGTGCCAAGACATTCTCAACAAAATTAGAAACCAGAACAAAGAACAGCTGCTAGGTTTAGAATAGAACTTTGAATTAGGGGTGCCTGGGTGGCTCAGTTGGCTGGGCGACTGCCTTCGGCTCAGGTCATGATCCCGGAGACCCAGGATCGAGTCCCACATCGGGCTCCCTGCTCGACAGGAAGCCTGCTTCTCCCTCTCTCGTTCCCCCTGCTTGTGTTTCTCTCTGTCAAATAAATAAAATCTTTAAAAAAAACAAAACAAACAAAAACCTTTGAATTAAATACAGAACCCTAACTCTAAAGATTTCAACTGTCTACGTATTGCTAAAGATTGGACCTTTTCCAGATACTTGATTTCCAAGTTCAATTCTTTAGGTTCTCTGATAATAGCTGCGTTATATATAATTACTTTTCTTTTACCCGTATGTTTATTTTGCTAATATCTATAAGGTCTGTTGTGTGCATATGTTGAGCACAGCTCTTCTAACTGTAGGTTAGGGCTTCCCATTTCTGAAGCACTTACAACTGAAGTGGATTGAGTGCACAAAAAGAAGCTGAGCTCTTGTGGGGAAATCTTTCAAAGAGTAATTCCTGCTTTGAAAAAATTGATGGAACACACTTCCCTCCTTATTTTCTAGAGCTCAAAAGAAAACAACCTCTGTCTCCTTGACAATAGGATCGTCATCTCCAAAGACAGGAGTGACCACAGCTGTGATTCAACCATTGTCAGTCCCTGTTCAACAGGTAAGCGTGCCTTGGACCAGGGACCACAGCGAGTCAAACTCATTAGCACACTTCTTCGTTTAAAGATTACAGCTTTGATTCCAATCAGTATACTCCCTGCAGTATTTTTTTAAGTGGATTCGTAAAATGGAAGCACAACTGGGAGGAAAGAAAATGGTAGATAAAATCATCCCTTTTGATTCACTAAAAATCATCTTTAATCAGAAACACATCATCACTTAGTCAGCCTCTTCATTTCCATTAGGAATGTCTCTAACAGCCCATAACCTGATAAAATGGTATCTCTTTTGGGTGCCTGGTGGCTCAGTTGGTTAAAGCCTCCGCCTTTGTTTCCGGTCTTGATCTCAGGGTCCTGGGATGCTGGGATGGAGGGCCATGTCCAGCTCTCTGCTCGGCAGGAAGCCTGTTTCCTCCTCTCTCTGCCTACTTGTGATCTCTGTCAAATATGAATAAATCTTCTTTAAAAAATGGTATCTCTTTTAGCTGACTATTTTATTTTTCCCCCATCTATGTGTCCTCTTCTGTTTTGCCGTTTATTACTTATTTAAAACAAATCAGAAGCAAGAAGAGTACACATACCAACACAAGTTTTCCAAGAGGTAAACAAATAATAAAAAAATACAAATTCCTTGACTTAACCAGGCATTCTTATCCTGCTTTTTCTTCATTTTATCAGACTGCCATATCCAAGAAGGAACAACAATACAAACTCCTGGAAAGTAGTAGTGAACTTACTTTGCAAACACAACAGAAATTTTTTTTTAAATAGTAAAAAAAAAAAATTAGAATCTGATATTTTAATCAGATGTACGTTACTTTGCCTTTGTGCTATGATGTGCATATTTAACTAGGACACTCAGAAAAGGCTTCCCCACCCCTGGCCTTGAAGTATAACCGAATTCCTAACTAGTAAGTCTGTTGTGTGAGCATCACCAGGCCCTCCATCTACTGAACACCCAGGTGTTTTAGAAATTGTAGTATATATCATATACTCTTGGGTATGTGGAATATGGGAACAGTAAAGATATTTGAGTTTATAAACTTGAACGAACCAGTGTAATTCATTCAAAGACGGCATAGATATTTCCTTTAAACCCCTAAACCAGAGTGGAACTTACAAAAATATTTCTGATGAAATCAGTGGGTTTTTTGGTTTAATATTTAGGTATTGATGACTGATGAATTCTTATTAGCATCTTTCTAGACATTTCATTGGGAAAAAAAATACATCACCAGCTTCATTCCCAGATACCTTATAGAACTATATGTAGGAAACAGGAAATATACATGAAACATTTCTTGAATGTAGCAGAATATGTTAACACAAAATTTGTAACACAAAAACCTAAGAGCAGAAAATATTTAAATATGTAAGCGCCATAATAATGTAAATGGCACATTTAAATGTTTTAAGTTCTCCAGGAACACTACATGGAAGGACATATATTTCAGTTGTACAGGTGCAAGGATGAGGGGCTCACAGAAATTCCATTGCTTTATTACTTATGTAAGCAACATCACATAAAGTTGTACTCCCAGAAGCCAGATTGCCTGGATGCAAATTCCAGCTCTGCCACTTGATGTAACCTCTCCATGCCACGTTTCTTCATCTATAAAATGAAGATAAGACCATGTATCTCACAGACTATCCTGAGGATTCAGTGAATGAGTGAATCTCCATATAACACTTAGAACAGTGCCTGGCACAGACTAAACACTATATGAATGTTCAAATAGTCTTTGGACATATTAAGACAACAAAAAGTGAAACCCAGTCCTGACTCACAAACCAGTGAAAAGTCTTACAAGGACAATGAATAAGGCCCTTTACTATCCTAACATCTCTGCAACTCTACCAACATTCTCCATGATAACTTGTGACATATTAAGACACATGATATCAGATCACCATCATCTGGGGTTAAGAAGCTAACAGTTGCTTACATAGAAGGGAATAAATCCAAAGTGTTTGAAAATAAATGATTGGAGAAAGAGACATATTTTCTATTCACTACTCTGGAATCTTTATATTTCCCTGGAGATGAGTGCCATTCACTAAGTATTTTAGCACCTTTGTTTTTTGCACATTAAGAAAAAAACAATACATTCCTTTTTATCTTGTTTCCTGTAATCCCTTATTTCAAAAAAGAATGCAGGTTAAGCATAAGGTAGATGGTTGGTAATTTACCCTCCACTGCCAGTAACTTGTGATTTTAATTCCATGAATCCAGACTGTGCTTAAAAATAAAATATAATGTCTGTGAGAACTTTTGAAAAGACCCCTGTGGAAGTCCCACACACAGAAATCCATTTGGTAAGAGCATTTACAGCTCACGGATCCCCAAGGAACCAGGGAACTTTTACCTTGAATATCCTTTTGCATAGAGAAGGGTAACAGCTGTGAAAGGAGGACAGGAACAATGTCTGTACTGTATGTGAGCGCAGACCAGCAAAATGACAGATGGCCTATTTGCGTTCCCCTGTTGCATTCAGGTGGAGCAATCCCAATAATGAAAGATTTCCTTAGCCCATCTTTTCAACAATTTATATATTCAGAATTTGATCCATGTGTCTCTGCGTTTTCAGGTCCACAGTCCAACCTCGTATCTCTGCCGACCCGATGGAGCTGCTCCTGCCTGCTTTCCTCCTATTTTTACAAAGGTCTGACGTCTGCAAGTCTCTTTCTCTGTGTTTGCTTTGGTCCTTAAGTTCCCTTCACATGGGGCTTCATGCAGCAGTCTTTAAAAGTTAAAATGAACAGATCCATGGCCCTCATGATTACCTTTGGGGCTAAATAGATATTTATGCAACAACTGTTTTGTGAGTATCATCTTGTCAGGGCTCTGAATGATGTGGGCATGGTCAGTGACCTGGTAGAGCTTACAGTAGAGTGAGAAAGCCAAGAAAAATATGAGACAAAGAGCTGTGTAGGAAATTGCTTGGGAGAACCAGCATGTTTTAGAGGAAAAAAAAAAATGGGACTAATATTCAGTTTGTTCTTCAAGTTTATGTTGTGCATTGCCAAAGTGAATGACATCCATTTCAGTAGTCAACTGCTCAACTCAGAGTTGGCTCCATGTGGCATATCTTTTTTTTTTTTTTTTTTGAGAAAATTACAAACCTTGATTGAAAGACATTTAAGAAGGCTCAAATAAGTAGAGATTCCATATCTATGGAATGGAATATTGTCAAGTCATGAGTCCCAAATTAATCTATAAATGTATTGTGGATCTAGCTGAAATTCCAACGGGTTCCTTGTTTTATTTGTTTGATGTAGAACTTGGCAAATTTGACTCTAAGAAAAAAAGGTCTAAAAATAGCCAGGGTACTCCTGAAGATGGAAAATCAGGTACTGGTAAGGCAGGCATGGGATTTGTCCTTGGAGATGTCAAGACTTTGTAGAGCAGTTAGGATAGTATCATGCTGACAAGACTGAACAAATTGGCAGGCAGTCAAAATAGAGCCCACAGACACTCCCATGTCTGCAGAAACCTGCAGATCGCCAGGTAAAGAATGAATTTTTCAGTAGAGATTAAAAAATTATTAAATTGGACTCCTACTTGACACTTTTTACAAAAATCTGGGCCAAGTAAATGAAAGACAGATGTGAAAAAGTAAATCTATAGAACTTTTGCAAGGCAGTAGAGAAGAGCATCATGCTTCTCTTCTTATAGGGAATGATTTTTTTCCTTCCAAGCCAGCCTGGATCCACCTTTATTAAAGGTCATTTCGTAAGCAGTGTATTTAGTGTAAGACACTGGCAACAAAGGATAACATTTGACCACAACTTTGAAAGTAACCCCTCCCCCCAAAAAAGCCCAGTAAAACCTGACCAAATGCAATGCCACTGTAGTCGTCCATGAAGTTGTCCTTTAATGCTGAGAAGAGCAGATGTTCCCGTGGTATGGATAATTCAGATGCTGTGTGGTTTTAGAACTTCTCAAATGCAACTTCACTGGTCATCACCAGGAAGTCTCTGTTCCCTAAAGTTGATTTGGAGGGGTTCTCAGCACACCTCTTGATTTAAGCAAATTGAGAATCTGTGAGATTTTGCTTTCCCTCCCCCCAGGGCTTCCCCACAGTGGCCTGGCATATGGTGGTGTTATGGAACATTTCCTGGGCACCAAGGGAAAGCCTCAAAACTAGATGTAAAACCTTGTTCCTCCATTGCATCCCAGCTCCTGAGGCACTGACATTATATTAGTGGTATATCGCTTCCCCTGGAAGAAAGCTGTGAAACATACTGTATGCTAAGCACACAGCTTAGTAAAAAGAAAAGTGAAACATAATTCTGTGTTTTTATAAAGGTTGATTTGAAAAAAAAAAAAATCACAAACTGTAGAGTTACTAGCAGCCCAGAGTATACCTCACTGGGCATCTCCAGTGCCTTCTACCTTCTATGTCTATACCATAAGCTATCTCTGTTCTCTGCAGAATTGCTTCCTTCCTTCCTGGCATTGGCTTTCCCCTTTGTCCCTTTGGTCATCTTCCCTCTCTGCTTTGCTAGGTCGTCTTAAGCCTGGGCTTTGGTTTTGGAGGGCAGGTTTAGAAGATAAATCTGCCCATCTCCTTTGTAACTCAAAGTAGTTTTCACTTTGTCACCCTTAGCATCTTTTTTTGGTCTCTCTCTTGGGCATGATGGTGATAGCGAATGTCAGGTGGGCATTGCCAGTCTAATAGGCCCCTTCATGTATTTCCTTATATTACTCTAATAAAGATTTCCCAGTTTCACAGCTGGTCAGAGGCTTAGCTGGGGCAGTAGAGCTGGTATGGGACTGTGGGACCGTGGCCAGTAGGGACGAGAGAGCAAGTAGCCTTATGTGGCATTTCTTTCTAAATAGTTTGGCCCCTTCGAGGAATTAAAAATCAGATGAGCTTGATATATGACAAGAGGTACCCTTATATGGACCCTAAAACACTCAGGGGTCCCTAGTTCTGCCCTGACCTGAGTGGATGATTTAGAGGGCCAAGTACAACCTCTATAGGTTGGCTCTTAGTCTCGTCAGGGTTCCTCCTACTGTCCCTGAAGATTGTCTTAATGGCTCACTCCACTTGGCTGTGGCTTTTCTCAAGATGAAAAAGCTTGCTCCCAGTGGAGCCCTATTGTAATCTGGTGGAGTTTTGACACTATGGGTCTTTAGTGTCTATCCGTTTACTCTATCTCTGACTTTCTAGCCTTTGAACAAAACATACAGTCCTAGGAATAAATCAGAGGGTCCTTTGGTGTCTGAAAGCTCAGACATGAAAAATATTTGTGTACCATTTGAAATCTTCCATGGGCAACTTCCTGGATAAGCCAGAAAATGTTTAATAATTAATCCACACAACCTGGGCCCTGTGAGCCACACTTTTCCTGCTGTGATTCACTAAATTAGCTCTTCTCTGGACCCAGTCACAAAGTAAAGAAGTAAATTTAGAATGAGAGATTTCCTACATTTAAAAATAAGGAGACAGAATGCAATCAGAAGTAGTTAATAATCTTAACCTTTCCACTTAAGAAAACATTTTTTTTAACTACCCAGATTATTATCAAATGCCTCCTCAGACTTAACATTAGCCTTTTATAGTTCTTCTGCCGGCAGCACTGACTGAGAATTTCCTTAGGGCTCTACCACCCTCACTGCAGCTCATTTGCTGGGACATTTGTTTTTTCCCAGCACACCATTTGTTGTCCCTTCAGATAATCTTAGGAGATTGACTCCCTACCTACTGTGCTAACAAGGCACCTAGATAATCTTAAATAAACAAACAAAACCAGAAAAGACCACACACCTCTTAATGTGGACTTGTTTGCTTTTGGTTGATGTGTAGGTGAATGGCTGTCATATCTGAATTTCTTTAAGAGTTCTACATCGCCTATGTAATATCTCATACTCTTGAGTCAGAAGTTGAAAAAGTCAAAAAGTTGAAGTAGGCCCCCTTGCTAAGTAATCCTGGAGGAGGAATTTGGGGGAGGATATCTGTGAGGGGACTATTAATCTTTTGATATTTAATAACAAGTGTAAAAGCTTTACCTCTTTGCATCTATGCAGACAAACTAATCTCTAATCTGTTGCACTGTAAAAATTTACTGGTCTGGACTTGGAATGGGGTCGGGGGCAACAAGGGTAATTGCAAAGGAAGCAGAAATGAAGGTCATGAAGGGAGAAGTACTGCAGGTTTTATTATTTTACTCAGAACTTCAAAATGAGAAAATCCCCAAGCCCCTTATCTTAATAAACCTGACATAGGATGCTCATTGGCAGGGGTGGGGGGGGGGGAGTACATGAAAAGGTTAGGGCATGTAAAAACAAATTATGCCTTTTTTCCCTTCCTGTCTGATTTTCCCAGGAATCTACGTTCATATGGAATATAATTGTTTTAGGAAGTCTGCATTCCACCAGCTAACTCTTCAGTGTAGATAGAGAAAGGTAACAGGCATTGCCATAAAATTCCATAAATATGAAAGTGTCAATAAATTTGCAGACAGAAGCCAAACATCCACAGGCCCAGTGGTAGGTAGACCTTACTAATCTCCTTACACAGAGATTATGGAAAGCTAATGATCTCGATGGATTTCAAGGTGTCTATTTTTACCTGAGTTGTGGTAATTATTTTATGATGCAAATTTTGCATTTTTTTTCCCCTCTAAGATTTGGAAGCTTTACTTTCTGTTGTGAAATTGCGTAAGAGTGCACCAAAGTCTAATGTGGAGTGTTTTCCTTGCATTTTTAGGAACTGCAAAATATAGCAGCATCCGAGGGTCAGGTGGTGGTTTTGGAGTGCCGGGTCCGAGGAGCACCCCCTTTGCAGGTCAAGTGGTTCCGACAAGGGAGTGAAATTCAAGACTCTCCAGATTTCAGAATTCTACAGAAAAGTAAGGAGAGGTGCCCATTCTCCCACATCCATCCATTTTCTTCTCTCAAGCTTCAGGAAAACCAAGAAGGGTTTAGTCTTTCAAGATGAACTGATTTTTTTAAAAAAGATTTTTATTTATTTGACAGAGAGCAAGAGAGGGAACACAGGCAGGGGGGGTGGAAGATGGAGAAGCAGGCTTCCTGTTGAGCAGGAAGCCCAATATGGGGCTGGATCCCAGAACTCTGAGATCACTACCTGCCCCAGACGCAGATGTTTAACGACTGAGCCACCCAGTGGCCTTTAGATGAATTGATTTCTATTTTTAAAGAGTAGTGACACTGGATAATCTGTAGATAAGTGGGGTTTAGTGATTTAAAGATGTGGTGGTCATTTGTATACCCCTTTGAAAGTCTGATAAAAGTTGTATGATCCTTTTTCAGAAAGAAATGTCACATACACTTGAACTCAAAGTCGGCCAAATAATCTTAGGAGGTTTATAAGTCTCCTATAAGCCCGTCTCTGAATCGTGGTTTAAAACACTTACTAGTGTAAGCTGTAACTGGAATTTTGGTTTTCTGTATTTATAGAAATATAAATGGATCTATTTTCACTTTATCTTTTGTATTATGGATTTCCCTCCTCTGAAGACATGTCCTGGACAAAGTAATAGAGAAAGATAGGTAGGTTTCTTATTAACGGAACCCCATTCTGATACTCTGTTTTATTTTATTTTTTTTTCTCATGTGGCAAAAAGAACCTAGATCTACAGCTGAACCTGGTAAGACACTCTTTCTTTTTTTCCTTTGGTAATGTATCTTTTGAGTTTCAATAGCTCTTTGTTTCAGTTTTAAAGCCATAAGCAGAACAATGTTTTTGCAGCTCCCTGGAAATACGAAACCCCCTTAAAGACAATATCTTCTTTATCTTGGGGTCTGTACACTCCATTTTACATCAGCTTCTTTATTAGTAAAACATTAACTTCCATTCAGACATGAAGGTCAGCCTCAGTGACTTAAGGCTTTTTTAAATATAGTGTTTTATGTTCAGAAAGCAAACTAAGCTCATGAAAACACAGCCCCCTAAAATTCCAGTAGAAAAGAACCATCTGCCACATACTTCTGCTGACCAAAACCTATAATGGCTCGACCCTCCAGTTTAGAAATGTGTCTCACATGAGAGCAGCCAAAAGATGTAAGCGAAGCTGACTACTGGCACTTCTCATTTATGTCCCCCGAGCTGTGAACTTGGACTATTCCATAAGCTTGAAGAAAGTCAGCTTGCCCTAAGATCTCTCTTCATTACCAGGTCATTTGACCTCGTCAAAGTGCTGTGTTACCCAGGAGCTCCAGGTCCGACTCTTCCCCCCGCTCCAGACTTCTTGTATGTTTATGACTGACTCCCCATGAACTACAGCAATTTTTGCAAAAGAAACAAACATTTTGTCTGTGCATTTCATAGGACATCCTCCTTGAGACTTCTTTTGCGTTTCTCCATCAGCAGAATGACCAGTTTCGCTAACTCCTTGGCAAAAGAGAAAAACTGATTCGTGCCTCTGCCTCAGGATGGGCAGACTCTGCCATTATCTCCCTTAGGAGCCGCGGCTTTGTTCTGTCCCTTCTTGGAGAACTTGGAAGTTTTTCTATGGGCCACTGCAGCTCAGATGACTTTGGTTCATGGTGAACTTCTTACAGCTGAGCATTGGGCCATTAAAAGTAGGGTGTGATCCTTTTAGGATCCCAAGGTTAAAAGATGCTGAGTAGCACCCTCAGAGAACAATGGAGCTTGATCTGCAGCCTTCTTGTCACAATTATAGTTAGAACATGTTGTCCCACCGAATGTATCCATCACCACATCGAGCACTGTAGTCACTTTCTGAAATTCTCTCTGTGATAGGTCTTTATATAAAATTGCATCATGCTGGTTCCCTGATACTGTGGAAGTTTTGAAACTCAGTCTGCTGCATGTGCTAAAATGTTAGGGCACATCTTTTGTGTTTACTAGTCTAAATAGACTTATCAATAGAAATAAAAGTAGGAGCCGGATATCTCTTTATCTGCAAAAAAAGTTGATGTGAGAAACCTATGGCAGTTTATGCCTTTTGATACTTGATGTACATATAAAAACGAACATTTTGGGCCACAAATTCTAAAAGCATTACCGGGAGAACAGATTAGGACTGCTTTGGATGTTGTGTTTTGGATTCTGTGCAAATTCCTGCAACTCTCTCTCATCATGTTGTTACCCATTGTCATCTCCTGCAGAGGTGATGATGACTTTCGAAATATCTCCGGTGAAATCTATGTTGGGAAATCGTAAACTAACCATCATCAGAAAATTCGCAGCACTGGTTAGAAAGCTGCATAGTTTAGTTTCCGAATATGTACGTGTTTGAAAATTGAAAACACTCAGTATATTGGCCAAGAAAGAATAAATTTGAGTGAGGAGGGGGAATAGAAACATTTACCACCCCCCCTTCCATCCTCTTCCCCCTTCCCCCTTATACCACACACTCTTTTTCAGTTATGATTTGCTGTTTTGCTTTAGAATATAATTTTGATCATGATTATTTAATAAAATTAGTTCTTGGCAGTTTTCTGAAATAAAATGACCTCTAGAATGATTTTTAACAGGCAAAATCATGAGGAAGAAAACAAGATACGGGAGGCCTTCCTTTTCAACTGCATATTGTAACAACGTAAAAGTTTCTCCACCAATGTACACTGAATTTTCTTACTTTTTCTCCTTCAGTTCAATCTGAAAGCATTTAAGAAAACAGACTCCTCAATTCCAACCGTAATAGTAGAATTTGCCAAAAACAAATATTTCTTGGTACAGAACTATGTTAACCAAATCTGTCAGTACAGGAGGAAAAAAAACTTGTGTATAGGCAGGAGCTGTTACAAACCACAGCTAGTTTTCTCTGATCGTCAATAATTTCTCCATAATTATATTTACCGTAATACTGGAATTGTTCCTTTGTGTTTTATATGGAGCATCAAAATTCTGTCCTTCAGGAAATCCACAATTGGCATGTAGTGTTAAGTAAAAGTCTTGATATATTTCTTAAAAAAAAAACTTTAAACATGTGAATGACTATTTCAGTGATTGCTTATGTGAGCTGTTATGAGTGAGAACTTCAGAACACGCAAATGTTAAAATATATTTCATTTAAACAATGTTTTGGCATGCCTGATTATTATTATACTAGGTATGATTATGCTTCTTTTATTAGTAGGCAGATGTTTTCATTGACCCTGAAGTTGACTGTTGACATGGTTGGGGAAAAAAACAAAATATATATTGTATATATTGGACTGTGTACTTCCCTTAAATGACCTGATTGACTATTTTATCCATTAGGCCACTGAAGTTATTCAGCCATATAAAATGGGTCTGGCTTCCCTAATAGCTTCTTTTTAGCCACCGTTAAGTGGAAAGGAGAAAAACAGACATGACTATAATACATCTGAGGAAAGAGATAAATTTTATAGGACTAGGCCAAGTGATGTTTTCCAAATGCTAAAACATAAATAGCCTTTGAAATTCAGGAACATATCTAAGCATTCGGATTTCATTACCGTCTCTTCCTATTCTCTTTCAGTCCTCTGACACATTCACTCTCGTTCTCTCCTCACTGGCTGGTGCTCACTTGCTCTCTCTCCCCCTCCTCCCCCTTCCTCTCTCTCTTTTCATCTCTCCTCCCCTCCCTCATTCTTTTTATCTCTTCTTTCTTTTTAAGTCATGTATAAGGTGTGTTAAAGCTCTAGAAATAAAAATTGAAATTCACTAGTACCTAGCTGTAGCCCCATTAAGGATTAGATACTGAGATAAAGAAGGACCTAGCAGATTCTCTCCTAATGCATTTGAGAAACTGAAACAGGTTTTTCTTGTCACTACTGTGTTGTATCTGTCTAAATGTGTTTTACACTCCCTTCTCTGTCTAGACAGAAGTCAGCTTGCATCACAAATCTTTTCAGACTGTTTTGTGAATTAATAGCTAGTCAGCTTACTTAAGACCAACATCCGTTTGTCATATTACCTGCTCTGGCCTCTTTCTTTGACATTCTGACTTTAGACTGATTGAATCCTTCAAAGACTAGTCTGGGGCGGGGGTGGTGTGGAGGGCACAGAATGCTCATTTGACAGCTGTTAATACTCAGGCCCTTACTCAGATGTCTGGAAACAGCCACAAACCATATTGAGTTACTTCTGTAGCATTATCTAATGACATCCAAAATTAAAAATACTGTGTCTTTTTGGCTGGGAAATTATACACATAAAAATATGGTGCCTTGTACTTTCACTGTGAATCTCTGCTAACCAGTGCCACCCATCATCTTAGATCTTAGATCTTAGATCATAGAGTTCATGTTGTGATTCTGTGATTCAGAATGTGAATTATACTTGTTATAATGTACTAAGGTGCCGTGTTGTAGGAGAGCGATGGTAAAGATGTTTGAGATCCCAGTAGACTGTCCATAGCTCAAAGTTTAATACAAAGCCTGGTTCAGATGGTAGGTCAAACAGAAGTGGGTTGTGTGGAGCCTGGGGCTCTCGAACCTGGGGCACCACACCAGATTGACAGGTGCTGTCACGTTTGACATTTTTGCTGTAAACACGATGACACTCAACATCTGAGAGCTGCAACTACTAACTTGAACCAGTTCAGAGTTTCAACATTAGAGCACTCCACATTCTTCTCTATGACATCATATCTTTTTGAAACTGATTTTTTGATGTGTATGTGTTGATAGGAAGCAAGTGCCACATAAAAATCAATGTGGAATGTGAAATGAGGCTGGCGGTGCCCCATTTGATCTCAGGAATTCTGTAGTAAGCAACAGATGTGTGCTGTCGTTAATTAGTAATTATCGTTATCTAAGAATAAAATAATAATTTTTCTCTCAACTTCTATCTATTTTTTCAAACAGTAACTAACTTGTTAAGACCTAAACACTAACATGTCCTTTCAAATTAAATACATAAAGCTGTTGGATGTATCTTCTGGCTGAGGAGGATCAGAAACTATTACTGAGATGCTTAGGGGCCCACGAACCAAGAAAATTTGGTTTGATCTCTGGGGAGAGAGGGAAAGCCTTGAGGCACATTTGAGAGTGCACCAGAAAGAAAACTGAGTGGCTCTTAGAATTCTAAATTCTTAATGCTCCAACTCCCAGTCATCTGCTGAACTGGTCTTCTGTGGTGCTGGCCTCAGAGCCTTTCCTTTCCTGCCAGAGGCTGGAGGACTCCTTTCTGGGCAATCTGAACATCCCATGAAAAAGAAAAGCCGGCGCATGTGATATGGGAGTTTCTCCAGTTGAGAGGCCATCCACATCACCATAGTGGGAAGGCCAAAGGTGGCAGGCTCCTCTATCTTGCTCAGAGCTTCTAATTAACTCAGAACCATGTCAGACAAGAAGAGAGATAAGACCTCTGAAGAAATATCTGTCATAGATGATACAGAAGAAAAGAAGTAATTCCCCTGAAAAGGAACTTGTATAAAACCCTTGCAGAGAGAAGAAAATGTAAAAAACAAACAAACAAAAAAACACAACACTGCTCTCAGATAAGAGAATCAGTGCATCCAAGAAGTAAAAATTAAAAAGATTGTAGAAGAGGGGAGGAATGTGTGGAAAACAAAAAGTTCTTGGAATGAAAAGTTGATGGCAGAAATAAAAGTTGAGGAAATGTCCCATAAAGTAGGGCCGAAAGACAAACAGGGATATAAGAGAACAAAGGTTAAAAAAAATATTAGACTATGCTGGAGAACCTGTTTAAGTAGACTACATGTGTATAATTCGGATTTTAGGAGAGAGAACAAAGGAGGGAGAGAGTTTATCAATGCAATTTTTTTTAATTCCCCAATCTGAGAGATACCAGTTTCCATTATCAGAAGGACTCAATGCATGCAGAGTGGATGAAAATAAATTCACAACAGTGTGCATCATGAAATTCAGAATATCCAGGACAAGGAGATGATTCTACTAGTGTCCAGGGAGAAAACATCAAGTTACATGAAACTAACAAGATCAGAATGACTTAGAACTTCTCAGTAGTCAGGCCAGCCACAAAGAGATGGTGAAGCAAAGCCTTCAAAATTCTGAAGTAGAATTACTTCCAACATAGAATCCTATACCCTGCCAAACGTTCAATTTCAAATGAAGATGTAGTCGAGAGTTTCCAGACTTGCAAGGTCTCAAAAGTTTTCCTCCACAACTCTTGATAGAGAATGTGCTCCACCACAGGGAGAGAATTCACCTAGAAAGGGGCAGATGTGGTGTACAGGAAGCAGGAGATCAAATGCAGGCAGGAGCCAAAGGGAGCCTGCAGGAGGGTCACAGCTGTGTGTTAGGAATGGAGGCCGACTCCAGGCCGGAGTAGTGTGATGCAAGAGGGAGACACGTGGACATTTCCATTATGAAGAGATCATAGGCCCTGCTTTGTCCTTTGCCCTGAAGGCAGAATGGCAGCGTAGTAAGCCTGGCCGGAATTCTCTTTTCTCTTGGCCTTTTGTGCTCTCCCCTCCCTCCCCTGCCTCCTGGCTCAGCTGAGAACGTTCATTTCATTCTACTCCCCACCCCCACCATTCTGACTTGATCTAATGCTGAGATTTGGAAGTTGGCCACATTGAACTTAGAAACAGAAAACGTGGGGACCTACTCCGCCAGCTCTCGTGCTGGCTGTGCAGTTCCTGCCACACTTAGCCTCGCCAGACTTCCTCACCCAGGTGAGACGTAGGTTTCCCAGGACTCACTCGTGACCTGGTCTGCTCATCAGTCCTGTGGGGGCTTTTGTAAACTCACAGGGAAGTTGAAGCCCATTTATACCCCAAGAGAGTTCCTGTGAACTTTTTCAGTGACAAGTTTGTCCTTCCTTTGTGCTTATGACTCAATTTTTAAAAACTAAACGCATTTTTTGAAGGATACATATGTAATAAACATAATGGAAATCAGAAGACTGATTATCTCAAAAGGAGAAGAGGAAGAAAGATTAAATTGGGGAGCACATAGGGGACATTTCTAAAGTATTGGTAATATTTTATTTTTTAGACTTGATGGCTGCCCAGGGGTTTGTTTTATTGATGCTCCTTAAACTGTGCATTTAAAATATCCTCTATGTAAGATAGTTTTGCAACTATTAAAAAATCCTTATGAGAATTTATGAAAATATTATACTTACCCATACTGAATCTCATCTTCTTGATTTTAGTCCAGATTCTTTTGTATCAGTTGTGTTAGACAAATCATGTGGTTTGGGAGGTAAAAACTGGATTTCTTTTTAGTTAGGTTGAACCTCAAGGAGGAAAAAAAATAAGAGTTATGAAGGAAAGCATTTATAAAAATGTCCTCTTATTACCCAAAGGACCTAGTAATATTATCCTTGCTGCCTCATCATTTTATGAGGTTTGGCAAACAAAATTATTTGTATTTAACCAAGTGTTAAGTACATCAGAAGTTTGAAGGGAACTCAAGGTTGACTTCTGAGAAATATTTATATAATTAAGTTATTTTTAGGTAGCCATAAAAAATTTATCCCAGCAAAAATAGTTTCTAATTTAGTAATTTATTACCTGCCTTCAAAACTTCTCACTTAAGGGCGCCTGAGTGGCTCAGTGGGTTAAACCTGTGCCTTCAGCTCAGGTCATGATCTCAGGGTCCTGGGATCGAGACCAGCATGGGGCTCTCTGCTCAGCAGGGAGCCTGCTTCATCCTCTCCCTCTGCTGACTTGTGATCTCTCTCTCTCGGTCAAATTACAAAAAAAAAAAAAATCTTTAAAGCTTTTCACTTAAGAAAAAATGGCTTAAAATATATCATAGAGTTATTGATAACTTTAAAAGTTTCCATTTTCTGAAATAGGCAGTTTTTAAATATAGATAAAAAAGCCTCTGACTGTCTTTATTTGACATAAGCAGTCATTCCTTGGTTTCCAGTTCTCACCAAAATGTACTTTACAGATGTCTTAAAGGGCTTTGTTCAAATAAGAAGCTACCGGATGAGAATGCAGTATTACAGCCTAGCTCATCTCATTTCCTCATGGCTTTCTTCATTTTTATAATGTCAAAACCATACGAGCCATGATGGGAGTGTATTGTCAGCTCGTGATGAAGTTTTCCAGGAGAAGAAAAGCTGAACAACCTTTGGGGCATTCTGTCTAGTACAGATTTTATCTAGTACAAATCCCTGAGACATAGCAGTGCACGAGGATCCCTAGAACATCCCACTGCTTTTCCGTTGTATTGTTGTTCCGTGAACTTGTAGCCTTTTCTACATGTTTCATTGACCATAGACTCTGTACCTGACTGTGCTTTTATGCAATAGAAGTATTCCTGAAAATTCATACGAAGTGAGTTTTGCTCAAATTTGAAACAGTCCTTTTTTAAAGCAAATGTTTACTTTTCCTCTGCAGTCTAAACTTCATCCATACATTTGTTCAAAAGTATTTACGGAGAGCCGGTGGCGTAAGAGAGACTGGCAACATACTGTGAACAAAACCAATGCTTTCTGCTTTCACAGAGGCTGGAGTCGAGGGACCAGAAGTGAACAGACACTGCACAGTAAATTATTTTGAGATGTGAGCGCTGTCTCCAAGGAAAGTCTGCCATCCTAAGATTATAATACAGATGGTGGATCTGACCCAGTCTAATCAAAAAAGGCTTCTCTGAGGAAGTCACGTTTAGGTGGAAACCTCAGGCAGAGGGCTTGGAGACGGAAAAGTCTGTGACTTCGCCAGGAGCAGTGCAAGAGCCAGAGTGCCCAAAGCTCAGAATGAAAGCAGGGGAGAGACACAAAAGGAACCTGGTGAATAGCCACTGCCCAATCACTTAGGGCTCTGTGACCACGGTGAGGATTTGTAATCTGTCCTCAGAGGCACGGAGGGTTGCGGTGATGATAAAATTTCATTCTCAAAGGGGCCCTCTGGTTTAAAGGGGCAGCTCAGGGTTTTTAAAAATGGCAAAACTAAAAATCCCTGAATCATTGATAATATAAGAAGGAACTTTAAAATTGTCAAGATAATCACTTCAAAACCACTTTGTGGCATTCCTGCTAGGTACAGGTTTCTGAATGTCGGTTTCAAGGCACAGAGTTTGGGCTGTATTTACTTAGGGCATTCTCAGATACTGAAGTGGTGATGGGTATTTCTCCAAGTGCCTCCAGGAATTCCATCTTTTCAGGAATGGATAATCCCAAGGTTGGGAGAAGACCTCTCCCGAGAGCACCAGACACTGGAGAGAGAGTGGGGGGGACTCGGGCAGGACGAACCTAGGAGCTGCTGAAAGGGAAGCATCTGCTACAAGGGAACAAAGTTGACTTACCTCTACCTGAAGCCCATCTCCCAGAGGACAGCAAATATGTGAGCGTCTTATTTTACCCAAATCTCAAAAGATTAGGCTGTACATTGCTTCTGATGTGGACCAGCATGTCCCCATTTCGAGCCCTATTCTAGTAAATCTTCTATCTCTGAGGATGCACAGCACATCTCCTTCTGCAGATGAATTTCCTATTCAATCACTGGATAGTGAGAGTAATTAAAATTTTCAGATTCAGGAAACTCATTGTTTCCCATCTTAAATCTTTCCTTTACCCCATTTCACACTGAGTTCCTTATGCCTTGAACTAGAAAAAAATAACATCTGAAGAGGCTCTGCCCTTTGGGCCAGGGGTGGGGAGTGGGAAGCTTCCTCATGGGAGGCAGGATGACTATTTCAGCATTTTGACTTTATCATTAATTATCCATGACCTTGAGAGAATCACTCTGGACCTCATCTGAAGAAAGGAGAGATTTGGGCTAGTCAGTCTCTCAAGTCCCTTACAGCAGGGATATTCTAAGTTTCACCTTTCTCTGGTTAAATACACTTTTAATGCCTTCTATAACATTATGTATTCAGTTAAAAATTTTCCAGTCCCTTGTCCCTTTCCAGATATGCCTCACTTCCAAGTGGGTAATCTTATATGAATCTCCAACTTGACTTCTTTCTACACTTTTTATCTTCCTCTTCAATTGGAAGGCCAAAAATTGTGTACAGTACAGTCAAAAACACACTGGATTACCTCATGCTCTCTCTTTTCCTATTGTTTTTCTTCTGGTTGGTGAACTTTTTAATCACATAACAATTGTGTACTTCAGATGTGTCCATGTCTATCAAACCTTTACTTGTTGAGACTAAAGTGAGCAGAGGGGGGTATGCCTGAGTTTATACCTTCCTACCCCATTACACCACAGCTCTTTATATGGGGTATAGTCATAATTTGAACATGACTTATAGAAATACATTATTGGAATCATAAAACATAGTGTATAAACTAGGTTCAAAATTTGAATAAATTTTTCTTTGTGCTGTTATCAACACTATGGCATTGGAAGTAGATATTTTGCTAATATTGAACCCAGTTGGCTTTTGTGTTCACCTGGGTAAAAACTGAGAAAGCCAGAAAATTTTGTAGTGTTATCCATATAAATCTGCATTTGCACTGGGTATACCAAATGTGTCTTTTAAAGGTCTGTTTTGAACAGAGATTTTGAACACAGAAACAAACTGAGGGACTTGGAGGGAGGGGGGTGGAGGGATGGGAGAGCCTGGTGGTGGGTACTGGGGACACCTAAAGCGTGGAGCACTGGGTGTGGGGAATGGGGAATGAATCTTGAAACACTGGAAAAAAAAAAATTTAGTAACAATAAAAAAAAAATAAAATAAAAAAAAAGGTCTGTTTCGATTGCAAAATTTCAAAAATGTATGTTATTCGCTGGTAAGACACAAAATGAGCCATCAAAGTCAGCTCGTCTTAAGTTTTAGGAGGCCCGGTGTCACCAGATATAAAGCGACCTGCTTCAGTCTAACCCCGTGTGGTCCCATTATATTACCCCCAAAACTATTCCAGTGAATTGTGGAAAAGCTAGAGTCAAATATTGGCCAGTATTTTTCACAGTTTCTAATACAGGAAATCTTCAGAGATCCCATCATCTCAAAAAGAGAAAATAATGTTATTTGAAACAAAGTGACGTTATTAAGAACTTAAAATAACTTGTAATTAAGTAAGTGCAAAATGAATGGAATTTGTGAATGTCATATAAAGGAAGACTTTTTATTTTATACTTTGTTGTTTATCTTTATTTTCATTATTTCCATTTGTATTTTTAAAATGAGGTATTTAAAGATCCTTTTAATAAAAACATTTTTATAAGGTAGCACTTTTAACCCGCAGGTGGTATGTTTTCTTCCAGTGTTTTAAACAAAATATGCTTTGAGACAAATTTATAAGTTTTTGTTACTGATAGTCAAATTGTAGGGAGTGATATTTTTTGTACAAGTCTGAAAAGCTTGCCCTTAGCAGGCTGTCAGAGAGGGAGGTTGGTAGAGAGGCATTTTCTCTTCTCCACTTTTATCAGCTATTGCTGCACGATACAACATCGCCTAAATGAGGGGCTTAAAGCAGCAACGTTTTGTTCAGTTCATAATTCTGTGGGTCCACCATTTGGCTTGGCCTCAGCTAGGCAGTTCTGTGGTCTGTGTCAGGCTTGGCCAGCCTCGGTTGGACCGACAGTGTGGCCGTGGTCAGCTTTGAGGTTGGCTGGGAATGAGTTAATCTAGGTTGCTCTCTGTTGGAACGGTTGATGTCTGCTCTGGGTACCTCTTCCTCCAGTGACCAGCGCAGGTTTATTCATCTTAGAGCTCAGGAGGATTCCAAGAGATAGAACAGAAGTAGGTAAGGTCCTTTGAGGACCCCCAACCGGCCTCATTTCTACTGCATTTTAGGTTAAAGTAACTTACAAGGCCAACTAGCCAAAATTCCGAAATTCAGGGGTTGGGAAACTAGATTCTGTCACTTGTTGGAAGGAATTGCCGAGTCACATTACACACATCTGCACTCTGTGTGGATGACATTTTGCAAAAAGTCTACAATACAAAGTCCTACACTGCCCACATAATATGGGAGTAATCAATAGCATCTCTCTTATGGGAATCAGAAATATATATCACTTCTCTTAACATTTACTAATACAATCTATTTTACTGGTAAAGTATAGATAATTCAATTTTTTTTTTAGATAATTATTCAACTTAAAAATAGTTAATGCACTCTAGATCAAGGTTTTTAATGCTGACAGGTTCTATTTACTAGCAACAAAGCATTTAGTATGTGCCAGGCAGTGTCTAAAACATAGGATCTAGCCTATCCCAAGAAGAGATGATTGTTAGGAGTGTGGAGTCTGGAACCCAATTGGCGTGAATTCCGTTTTTACCACTTGTTAGCCATATCACCTTGGCAAACCAATTAGCCTTACTGCGTTGCAGTTTCCTGTCTATGAGATGGACAGATAAAAACACATCTAAATCGTAAGGTTAACAAAAAGATTCGGTCGATTTTCAGTGCTGGTAACTGTACCCAGTGCCTGATGAGAGCTTTGTAAGAGTCGGCTACTGATATGGTCACGGGCATCGTCCCCCACAACAACACTGTGACGGTTAATTTTATGAGGCATGATTAATACAAACCCTAGAGGTAGGTTCTGTTGTTTTCTCCATTTTATAGATAAGAACATCGAGGTTCAGGGAGCTTGACTAATGTCACGGAGGCAAGATGTAGTAGGACCGTTACTCAAGCCCCGGAACGGGTTCTGCAGTCTGGGCTAGTCGCGCTCTCCAGTACAATACCGCCACACTGATAGTAGCTTGCAGAGTAGTTGTCTGCAGGCCCAGCATTGATGTATTTTGTTCTTTTCCCCCCATTGTCAGCATTTCAGAGAAGCTTTCTTTTCCCCACTAATTGCTTTTCAGTTAAGCAGACGTGAAAGGCAACTGCGTTTTAGTTGAAGGATCTTCCACATACACTCAACTAAATGAGGCAGGAGGAGACAGGAGCATCTTTCCCATGCCAAGAGCACAGATACACACTTGGCAAACTTCTCATTTCATCTTCACAGGTACCTCTTTAGGTCTATATTATCCTCATTTTGTAGATGAGGAAACCAAGGCTGATCTTGCCTCAGGCACAAAGGATGAGTCTGATGCCAAAGCTTTGGCCACTACACTGAACAGCTAAATTCAGTGCCAAGAAATTCTATTGTGAATACTTTGTAAAGAGATTGTACAGTAATTGTTAGCTGATTTGCTTGTTTTAGAAAGGCAGAGGCTCTGCCTTCTTCAAGGTGACCTCGTGCTTTCACTCTGATGAGTTATTCTGTTCTCTCTTTCCTTCCAGAGGAGATCTGTACCCTAGTTATCGCTGAGACTTTCCCCGAAGATGCAGGGATCTTTACGTGCTCGGCAAGAAATGACTACGGATCAGTAACCAGCACCGCCCAACTGATTGTCACCTCAGGTATGTGAGGAGTATAAAATTGGACTGGGTTCTGCTCCCTAGCACTTAGCGTGCGGTTCACCCCAGCACAACGAACTAACTACCCCAGAGGAGAGCTCAGCCTTTAGGAATGCCCCTCCAGGAGTTCTAACAACCAGTGTCTCATCATGAAACAAAGGCTTTGGGGGAGGGGGAATGGAAGTAGAGATGAAAAGCAGAAAGATAGTAACAGTATAGCATCGGAACACACATGGGGCTGTTTCCTAAGGCATGCGACTTGGTCTTGGAAACAATGGATCCGATTTCCTAACATCCTTATGCTAACCCAACCTCTGCAGCAGAGGTGCAGTCACTGTTTTCCGCAGTGCCAGCTGAAGAGCTAGGACTTGTATAAACAAGTCCTTGTGTAAGCCACGATGGAAACTTCTGAAAAAGTAATACCAGATAAACCTAATGCAAATCAGAGAAGCTGTAAAAACCTTAGAAATCAAATTGCATTGAAAATGGGATGTAACTCTGATACAAAAAAACCAAAGCAGTATAAGCAGTGTATTATACTGTTAAAGCCAATATTCAGAACTACTTGGGTTTTTTTAAAAAAAGATTTATTATTTACTTGAGAGAGAGACTGAGCATGAGTATGGAGAAAGGGGCAGAGGGAAAGAATCTCAAGCAGACTCCCTGCTGAGCAGGGCGCCTTATCTTACAATCCCAAGAATATAACCTGAGCCAAAATCAAGAGTCAGATGCTTAACTGACTGAGCCACCCATGTCCCCCTGGATATATATTTTTTTTAATTCAGAAATGTACCACTAGCAAGGGAGACCTGAAGCAGCTTTTTTTTTTTTTTTTTTTTAACATATAATGTATTATTTGTTTCAGGGGCACAGGTCTGTGAATCATCAGTCTCACACAATTCACAGCACTCACCGTAGCACATACCCTCCCCGATGTCTATCACCTAGCCACCCCAGCCCTCCCACCCTCCTCTTATTACTGTAGTTGACTCTTTTCTGCTATTACTAATTAACTTTACTTGAGTTTGCTTTTATTGACTCATCACTGTTCTTTACATTACAGTAGTTTTTAAAGTAAGTGCTTGGACCAAGCGTGGCACATAGTACATGCAGTAGGGAATCAAGAAATGGGCCATGGCTGCTTGAGATAGTCTTGGGGAGAACAACCGAGCTGCACGTTGATCTCTCTAGGAGAGTGAGACATTGGTGCTAGGTGACAGCAGAGGCAGGCTTAAGGACCTTAGAATGGAAATCCTAAATGCTTTTGTGTCTTAATTAAGAAAAGAAAGGTAAAGTTCACTGAATTGATGATGGAGCTGGAATGAATCAAATACTCTCGTGTCTTGAGTGGAGCTGCAGGACAGGGAGGATCCCAGTGTTCAATTCAGATGTGGCTTGAGACTTTTCCTTCAAATGGGCATCAGAGTAGTGGGATTCTCCAACAACATAGCCAAAACTCTGGGCTCTAAACATCGATGTGGCCAAGATTGGCTTGCAGTATTTCGCATTTTCATCTGGGGTACATCTGCTGTAGGCCCAATATAATCAACAAATACTTTTTGAGTTTTCAGTTGACCTCATTGAGTACTTCATTGACCTCATTGACATTTTGAGTATGTTCCAGGGGCTCTGCTGGGTTCTGGGCACGGTGCGGAATCCAAGGCTGACATGATCTTACCTCAGGATGCTTTCAGCTGGTTGAAAGTCAACGAGTCAGGGTGCCTGGGTGGCTCAGTTGGTTAAGCTGCTGCTTTCGGCTCAGGTCATGATCCTGGAGACCTGGGATCAAGTCCCACATTGGGATTCCTGCTCCGCGGGAAGCCTGCTTCTCCCTCTCTCCGTCCCTCTGCTTGTGTTCCCTCTCTCACTGTGTTTCTGTCAAATAAATAAATAAAATCTTAAAAAAAAAAAAAAGTCAACGAGTCAATTACTTTTGTACTGAATTACAGCTGTGACAGTAGTTATCTGAATTGAAAAAACATTATATATGAGATCATAAGACATTTTACTTAGATGCAGAGTTCTGCTTTCCTTAGATTTAAGTAGAATGAATATCAGTGCCTACCACATAAAGCCTGTGTCCTTTGAACTAATGTCAGGGAGGCATGGGTAGGATGTTTGTTCGGATCACAGGCGGCACTGCGAGCAAACAAAGCATTATTAGTTGATATTATTTGTGTTGTCTTTTTTTTTTCCTTTTTTTACCAACTTCTGTGTTTAGATCTTACTTAGATCTTACTTTAGAAATTTGTTAATGACTCGGTAGCTGGTCTCCCCACTTGTGGGCCCAATCAGGAAATAACACAGATGCAGTCCCAGAAAACCAGTTTGGAAGAAGCAGACCCTCCAGCTGGCTTTGCTTGTGCATCACATGAGAGAGCAAAGGAGCTCCCTTTTCTTTAACAACTTAAACTGTGTTTAATGAGAAGAGGGCACAAGGGATTCTCAGGTAGTCTCTGACAGTATGAAAATAATAGTTGAACTATAACATCTTATTATTTTTTTCTCTCTCTCCCCCTTTGCTTCCTTAGCCAACACGGAAAACTGTAACTATGACTCAGTGGGAGAATCCAACAATGATCACTTCCAACCCTTTCCACCTCCCCCTCCAATCTTGGAGACGAGTTCCTTTGAGTTGGCTTCAAAGAAACCATCTGAGATCCAGCAGGTGAACAGCTCTGAGTTAGGACTCAGCATGGCAGCCCTTCAAATGCAGTTCAGTCCTGCTGAGCGGGAAACAAACAGAGTCCATCCCAGCCATGGAGTAAACGGACTGATTAATGGCAAAGCCAACAGTAATAAATCTCTTCCAACACCAGCTGTCCTACTTTCACCCACTAAGGAGCCACCACCTCTGCTTGCCAAACCAAAACTGTGAGTATTTCTGCATGGTTTTATAATACTTTCCATACCTCTGCTGAATTGCCTTTCTGGCCAGGGAAAACCTTCTGCCTGAACTCAGCTATATGGCAAGTCTCCTTTTCTGCAGGCAAGTCGTCCCTGGCTGATGTGACCTTGCTAACAAGGTGGGGAGGGGGTGCCCTTCAAAAATATAAAAGATGCCTAAAATTAAAGAAGGTGAGTGAGAAGCTTGGTTAAATCTACACTTTGCTAAAAACTCTAACGGGTTTCAGCTGTAAAAATATCTGTTCATGGCATGGCCTTCCAGTGTACAGCAAGGATGTAGCCACTCCCTAGAGGTGATGGGAAAGGAGAACTACTTTGAGCTCACTCTTAAAAAGATTACCAAGTGTTTTAAATATAAGAATCAGTAAGGAAATCTGAAAGATATAATCCTGGAAAGACTGAAAGGCTGAGGATGGAAATTCAGTGTGCAGAACCTGAGGAGAGGAGTGAAACCAGAGATGACCAGGCTCTTCGGGAAGAAGAGTGCCCCTCACCACACACAGCCTACTTGGCTTCGGAATTCCATAGAACTGCTTATTTCCATGAATACCACTTTCATATTCGATACCTATTATTTTCTTACGATGATAAACCTTGCACGGGCTCTTTCCGTTGGTACCAACAGCAGAGAGTTGTTAGGAAAGGAGTCATTACAATGTCAGAGACCAGCAGAAATCGATTAACTCCATAGGTTCTATCATAACATAACAGACCTTGAATTACTACCCTGATAGAAGTCAGTGCAGATGTCAGAGTCCTATAAAATGTGTGCATACTCTATGAAGTCACATTTCCATGAGCATGAATTTGCCAGAATCTAGGAGTTCTTGTTTCCCTAGGACTGAACAACCTACTCTTGTCTCTCTGTCATCAGCTCGTTTGTTAGAAATGTTAGACTGTATAAGATATTTTCAATTAGAATATCTTACATTTATACATCACTTTGTTTACTAAGTGATTTCATGAGTCTTGTTAGACTAATCAAATAAATCCACCACACGGATGTCTTCAGTTAGCAAATGGGCAGACATTTTTAGAAGAGTAAACTTTTGGACAATCTTATGTTGCAGTTTCAAAACTCTATCTATTACTACCCTGCACTTAATTTTGCATTTCAGCTAAGCTTGGTTTTCAGGCAGCGGGCTTCTGGGTGTGGGTACAGTGGTGTGAGAGATACCAGGTGAGCATGGAATACCTGTGCCCCAGCCTCACTGAGATGCTGAGCAGGTAAAATGAGCTGAGAAGTGGTGGCCTTATGAGAGAGTTGGATCCTGCTAACTCCAACCCATAAAATTAACCGCCACTGCTGACTCCTTTTATCTTTGTAGTTTGAATATGTATTTGTTGTGCTTTTAATGAAACAAGGGACCTGCTCTCCTGGGGAAGATTATAATGATGAGGACTTGACTGTGCTCTTAATTAAATGGAGTGTATCTACCATAATGGCTGTCATAAATTGGGTATAAATCACAGGAGAGCAAACATGAGATGTGAACAGGCAGTAACGGCCCTTCTTATCTGGGACTTTCAGCAGCTTGTCAGCTTTGCCGTGCTTTACAGAGATGCTAGTATGTGTGATGAGGCAGGACAAGTCTCCAAAAGGGAACAGTCCTGTGTTTAATGACAAGAGGAGTAGCTTAGGGGCGCCTGGGTGGCTCAGCCGGTTGAGCTTCTGACTCTTGATTGCGCTCGGCTCGTGTCATGATCTCAGGGTTGTGAAATCGCGCCCCCAAGTCATTGGGCTCCTTGCTGAGCAGGGATTCTGCTTGAGATTTTCTCTCTCCTCTCTTTGCTTCTCCCTCAACTTATGACCCATGCCTGTGCTCACTCGCTCTCTCTCAAATAAATCAGTCTTAAAAAAAAAGTAACAAGTACAAATTCAAAGAGTGACACCATGATTTGCTTATTAGTCAGATTTTCAGTACAACATAAGGTAGAGGAAAAATGGGCTTTAGTGTTTAATATCCATTTAAAGGCGTTATTTTCGGGGCGCCTGGGTGGCTCAATTGGTTAAGCGACTGCCTTCGGCTCAGGTCATGATCCCGGAGACCCGGGATCAAGTCCCACATTGGGCTCTCTGCTCGGCAGGAAGCCTGCTTCTCCTCTCTCACTCCCCCTGCTTGTGTTCCCTCTCTGGCTGTGTTTCTCTCTGTCAAATAAATAAAATCTTTTAAAAAATAAATAAATAATGGCATTATTCTCTGCTTCATGAGAAAATTTAGGGAAAGAAAGAGCACCTAATTGCAAAACCTGTTAGCTTAGAAATAACATTACTTGTACCACTGTTTTATCACTGTTGTTTTTTTTTCTAAATCTTTATGTGCTCCAATATATCCTTAGAACATCACTTAATTTTTTTCATATTCTATTACCTGCCATTTCCTAGGTAGAAAATAAAATATGTGTTAACACTTTCAAAACACATACGTTTAGAGTTTTCTTATGAGATATAATACTTTTTTGGATTTTTTAAAATACAGAGTAAAATGCATGTTTGATGTGCCAATTCAAACAAAATGGACTCAATTAAAGAAAAAGTGAACAACTGTTTGCTTTTCTTCTTCCATCCTGCCTTTTTGAAGTTACCAGTGTTACTGGTTTGGTCTGATTTTCCACTCTTTTACTATGTTCTCATGGTCTTTTCTGAAGAGGTTTCTCATTATTTTAAAAGTGGTATCTGTTGGGGCACCTGGGTGGCTCAGAGGGCTAAGCCTCTGCCTTTGGCTCAGGTCATGATCGCAGGGTTCTAGGATCGAGGCCCGCATGGGGCTCTCTGCTCGGCAGGGAGCCTGCTTCCTCCTCTCTCTCTGCCTGCCTCTCTACCTATTTGTGATCTCTCTTTCTGTCAAATAAATAAATAAAATCTTTTTTAAAAAAGGTGGTATCTGTTGATAGAAGAGTGCTCTATCATTCCATGGAATGACATCGGCAGTAATTCAGGATGGCCTCGAAGTCACTGATGAGCACCTCAGGTAACTACCAAGTGTGATTCTTACGTGTGTCTATTTCTGTTCGGACGTTGGAGAGAAAATGAAATTTCCCTCGTATTTTTGGCAGTGAAAAAGTATGTATTGCTCTAATCTTTTTCTCTATTAGCCTGTGATTTTATTCCCTTTCACAAAAGGAGAGGCTTATATTTGGGGAATTTATGGTGTTTCATTCTTCTGAATCATTTGTAATCAAACAAATAGGAAACAATTGGGAGGGGACAAATCATAGGAATTAAAACATTTACTCTTGTAAATTAACCCAAAAATCATGTTTGACCTGTCAGATTCCTGAGGAAAGATCATTCAAAAAGAAAGTCTCTTTGCATTTTTTTCTCTCAATAGTTCCAATACTGATCATGAGAAGACCAAAAAAGAAATCAAAGACTGAAGTGGAAAGATAGAAATGTTCTGGATTCTTTTCTTTAGCAAAGTCCAGCCCTGATCCCTTGTAACTCAGCTGAAGTCCTCAGCAATTTTGTGCAGACCCTCCCAGACCTTCAGCTGAGTCTGCTCAACCTGCCTAAGCGCGAGTTTCTGGGCATACATTGAGTTTCGGCATCTCTCAGTGTCTTTATCTCAGATACTGTCCCTCCAGTGTAAGTTAAACACGATTTAATGTAGTTCAGTAAGTGCCAGATGCTAGGCACCCTGGATTGGTGGCATAACTTTACCACTCGCTGTGGGAGCAGAAGTACACTTAGAATGCAATACAGGAAGAAAAATTCTTAAATGAGAGTTATTTATGTGGCTTAGTGTCTGATACTTAAAATCTTCTAGCACAGCTAAGAAAAGAAGCAACATGGTGCTTGTCATATTTCTTATCAGAGAAAAAGAGAAAGGAATAAATATAAACCTAACTTACGAACTATTTGTTACGTTATTTTCCTTGTTTGGAGTACGCCAGATAAGTCTGTTCCCTCCCATTCTCTGCAAATTATATCTGAAGATTCAAAATAAACGTAGGGCGTTCAGTTTGTTAATAGGAAACAAAATCCCTGCTTCTCTTTATTCCTGCCAAAACACAGTCCTTCAGAGCATGGGATATGCATGGGATCCCCAGGAATAAACCCTGGAGGGAAACTTGGGAATGCCAAATTTAGTAGGTGATTTGCAAAGCATATAGGAAAGCACAATCATGTTTTTCCACTGAGCTCACCTCCTGAATTAGACCAAATGACATCTAAATAACATGCTGTTTCAGGTCTTCTTTACTTCTTTGTTTTCAGTATTCTTCCTATCCCGTGAGAGGGAGGTAGAATATAAGCCTGTGGAAGAAGCAGAGTGAGAAGTGCCCAGGGAGATTTCTGAAGGTCCTTGCACCCAGGAGCAGGACGGTCCGCAGATAAGACGGTGCCCGTCTGCCACACCCATGCTGCTAACATGCATTAGGCTGGAAGTCTGTCCCTTTGACTGGAAGAAGGACAATGGAATGTTTTCAGAATTTTTAACATGATTAATCAGTAGCTAAGCCAGATACAGATTTAACTCTCCTCGCTCCTGTTCTTCCTGCTTTTTCTTCCCCTGGCATCTGCAGAGAAAACAGCATCATCATTTCCTGTCTGAAAAGGGTAAAATGATTTTGGGCTGAATTGGGCTTTTTGAAAGAGTGGCATTTCACTACCTGTGTTTCTGTCTTTGTCCTTTCTCTCAGTCCCACCCTTAGATACCTACTTGCTCCTACAGTTCTTGTCTCAAGAGAGTGGGGTGTGTCCTATAAACTCCTTCATACGAAGGTCTGGGGGATTTTTGCATCATGGCAGCGCAGTTTTGGACCGACATTATGAAGCTGCATCTTCATAATAATAAGTGATAATAGGCAGTGTGTGCAATTAGAGCCCCGTCCTTTCACTACATGGGCAGGAATGTGGATGGTGTGTCAGTGAGATCGAAGAGGAGGAAATAGCACGCAGTATTTATCAGTGATGGAACTGTGCCCGGCTTGCTCTATTTCGAAGTTCCTTAAGGTCTTCTCCTCATTTCAAGCACAGGTTGTTCCCTTGCCTGGAATGTTCTACTCCCAGAATGTTCTGCTACTAGTAGCTGCCTCCCTCTTGGTTTCGACTCCCAGCTTCTTGTTACCACCTCCCTTGACCATCCAACCGAAAGCTGATTCTCCAACTATTCAACCCAGCTGTTCTCCAGCGAATCATCCTCTTCAATGACCATGTAACATGGAACTCTTTCTTTTTTTTTTTTTTTTAAGATTTTATTTATTTGACAGAGAGAAACACAGCCAGAGAGGGAACACAAGCAAGGGGAGTGAGAGAGGGAGAAGCAGCCTTCCTGTCGAGTAGGGAGCCCGACGTGGGACTCGATTCCCGGTCTCTGGAATCATGACCTGAGCCGAAGGCAGTCGCCTAACCAACCGAGCTACCCAGGCGCCCATGGAACTCTTTCTGATAGCTTCCTATTGACTTCTTGTTAGTGTGTTCACTGCTTTTGCCCCACTATTATAATGTAAGCTTTTTGAGGGTAGGAACTTTCCACCAGGACCTAGATCAGGGCCTGACATGCTCAAAAACATTTTTGAATGAATGAAGCAAGAATAGACCAATAAAAGGGAAGAGCTAGGCCTCCCATGATTATGCAGGCCTGCTTGTTCTATTTAACTTCACACCAAGATGTGAGACTTTTGTTTTCAAACCTTACCAGTTCCAGAGTTTTCTCACTTAATCATACTTTTCCAGCTGACCTCTTTCAATGTATACATGGAATTATATGAAGAACTAAATAAGAAACCTCTGGAATAGAATGACATTGGAAAAGTTTGTCTAGCCTAGTTACTCAGTTTGGGGACCCTTTCAACTCCTCCTCCTTTTCCCCTGTGTTTTCATTTCATTAACATCTTTTTTTTTTTCATTAATATCTTACTTTAAAACATCCTGGAGAAAGTAAGACATTTGGAAGGTCTAAGAGGACATTTTTCCTCTCTAGTATGTACTTGTAGCCTCAGTCGGTCACCACACGATGAAACTCCTAGTTCAAGGTGTATGTACTTGACATGTCAACACCCCCAACAGATGCCAGACTTCTGATGGAAGGTTGGGAGCTTCTGTGCTACTCCCTTCCTGGCCTGTTGATGTTGGACTGCTGCTCTAACTCCAGTGGCTTTGTCAGTATAACTTAGAAAGTTGAACATTTTTCCATCCTTTCATTTCTACTAATTGCGATACAAGAACTCACTATATCACTGACGTTAGAATATAAATGTTTCCTAGGTTCTATTCTACTATAAGCCTTACCTTATAGATTTAACACACACGTACACACATAGACAAGGAGAAGATAAATACAATTGTTTGGGGCAAAATAAGCAACAAAAGTCAGAGAGATACAATTAAAAAAAGCAATTGTGAAGAGGTCCTTAAATGTACGTAAATGTATTTAAATATCTAGCACTCTTCATTCTCTCACTATTAATTGAACATCTGCAAAGTGTTGGATAGTTCTGGGTGCTGAGGACACAAAGATAACAAAGACAAAAGCGTCACCTTTGAATAATCTATAATTTAGTGATCTCGAAGATCATATTGGCAAGAACACACACAAGAATTCTACACATCTTTTAACAGTATGTAAATGTTGTAGACAAATGACTGATTCCTAAGTTACTTTCAGTGCAATGCAATTGCCTTCTCTTCCCAATTTGATGTTTGGAAGATATGCCATTCTGCGTATCCTCCTTATCTGCCGTTCTTTTGATCCTGAAAACTTAATAGGCACTAGCTTCCGTTTCTGGTTAAATGGTTTTTGCTATCTACTTGAGTCTAGTCAAATAACAGAACAATTTAGTAGCAGTGAAAATGTGAACTATGGAGCCAGCAGGGCCTTCAAAATAATATTAGGGGAAAAAAATAGGGCAGAAAGTGGTGTTTTCAATTTGTTATAAAATGTGTGCACGTGTGTGTCCCCCCCACACACACATTCACCAGGCACATTGGAGAATGGTGAAAAAGGAATGTAGGCAGATTGCGGCCCTGCGCCTGTCGCACCTTGTTATGCATGCAGATACAGTATCTTCATAAATACAGTGTGATGATGACTTTGCATTCACAGTGTTGGTGTTGGATCACTTTAATAACAACCCCTCCCTGAAATGGAAAATTCAATCAAGGAACTTCCTGAAGTGCGAAACTTTTCACTAAGGAATAACATTTTGATGTATTCTTCCTCCTGATTTTTTTTCATGTAAAAATTGGCCCTCACACAGTATCACATTCTTAGATATTAGAATAACAGTTCTTTGCCTGCTAGTGTTTTGGTGAATGTAATGTTTTAATTACATTTCCAAACAGAGGTTGAGTCCTTATTTTTATGGCTAGTAGTCTTACTTAGTACCTAAGATATAGGTGGAAGTACTTACAGAGACCCTGTGTCCATTCAAAGTGGTTCTCATCCACCCCTAAGAAATACTATAGGTACATCTCAAATATTAGATGCTTTCCAAGAAAGAGTAACACGAAAGTACAATGTTTCTTCAACATTTCTATTTCATCTTGCCTCACAGTATGTATGAGAGCTCCTTTAGTGCTTACAAAATAAGTTGAAAAAAGTCGCTTTTGGGTAGGGGCCTTTCTGAAGGGAGAGAACTCAGCTCAGGAATTAGATGGAGCCACATATGAACAGTGTGCTCAGAGCTGATGCCTTCGCTCTTGTGTCAAAATAACAGTGTAGTGTTAAGCACCCCCCCAAACTAGAAACAGTTATATATGCAGCTTAATATTAATTTTATGAAAAATAAAATACTTAAACCAACTAAAACATGTATTTTTATTGGAAGGAAATACATCAAAATAATGCCTTTGATTCTGCGGTGTTTTGAGAAGATTATCTTTCTGGTTAGTTAATCATGGTTTTCCAAACTTTTTAAAAAAAATATTTTATTTGGCAGAGAGAGCAAGAATGCAGAGTAGAGAGAGAAGCAGGCTCTCCGCTGAGCAGGGAGCCCGATGTGGGGCTCCATCCCAGGACTCTGGGATCATGACCTGAGCTGAAGGCAGACGCTTAACTGACCGAGCCACCCAGGCGCCCCAGATGCTCCAGCTTCTCAACAATAAGGTTTATTACATTTGTATTCACACAGTATTCTTTTGAAGGAAATCAGCACTTCCAATTCTGTCTCCTCCATCCTTCCTTCTGCATTTAGCCTGAGCTCATTCTTCGCTTTATCATAGGTGCTCCCTGCTCAGTAAGAATAACCAAGCTCAATTTTGAGCACAAATTGGAAGCCGAATATTCTGCCACTGAATGCTCTCACTTTCTCTCTTGGAACTCCTTTCTTCTAGAAGCCAATGGCTTTAGGATTCCATCTGGGTTTCTAGAATCCACCTGAGGAAACCCTCTCCATGAAATGTCCTAACCTCCAAAATGACTTTGCTTTTCCATGAACACGTTCTGTAACACCCCCACACCAACCAGAACTCCCATTCTTTCAATTGCACATCTCAAAAGTGACAAGAAAAATAATTTTTCACCTTAAAGCCAAAAAGAAGCCACTGTTTTGAAGACCGACATTTAATGTATAATCCATACAAGACCTTCCACAGAAAGGAGGATTAAAACTTTTCCCTCAGGAGCAGCAGTGAAGGGAAGAGATGTGGGAATGGAAAACTGAGGTTCCAAGTCAAATAACACTATTATCAGTAAAATAGGTGATGAAGGCATCTGCTGAAATAGGAAGGATCATTGTGGTAAGTGTGATGTTAAGAACAGTGAAAAAGGCTGAAGACAACTCTGAGAAGTGATCAGGAGGACTGAGGAAGTAGTCACACATTTTCTAGAAAGGGTGAGACACCTATATTAGACCCAGTGGGCATGTTTTTGTGACTTTATTTCAATCATAATCCGTACTCTGAAGGGGGGAATGGGCAAGAAGGGGATGCTACAATATTTAAAGTGAAAATCCTTGAATATGAAAATTGAAACCCTCACTCAAGCAGTATGTGGAATCAGAAAGGAAGCGGTAAGCCAGATCAGGACTTAAGGAGCAAAGAGGTATGATTCAAGAAAATAGAAGTAACGGCAAGAGGGAAAATGACCCAAAGGGAGGGTGAGAGGGGAAGATAGTTGTGATCAGGGGAGTCTAAAGGTTCAAATCTTAAAGAATGAACCTCCAAGTGATGAAGGAGTTTCAGAGATGATCTGTGTGAGTGTCTAGTTGAGGTGGAAGTTAAGGTCACAGTGGTAAAGGAAATGGTTGAGGAATCATGATGTCAGGATGTTGGAAGGAACTGAACGTTGGATAATGGCCAAAGGTGATGTTGGGAAATGAAAGGCGGAACAGTAAAACCATTGAGAAAAGTGAGGAAATGTCTGAGGTTGTTGGTGACCAGCAAGGAAGAGAGTGATTATAGATGGAGCGTAGACTTGAAAAGAGAAGCAGTCGTTGGGCGATGATGGCAAAACTGTTTTAAGAATAGCATTGGGAGGGGCACCTGGGTGGCTCAGTCAGGTAAGCATCTACCTTCAGCTCAGGTCATGATCCCAAGATCCTGGGATTGAGCCCCACCTCAGGCTTCCTGCTCAGCAGGAACCTGCTTCTCCCTCTATCTGCTGCTCTCCCCTGCCTGTGTGTGCTTTCTCTCTGTAAAATAAGTAAATATAAATCTTTAATAATTTTAAAAAATAGCATTGGGAAACAAGGTGCATGCAGGGCCCTCCATGCTCAAAGATCATGATGAAGTTAGTAATATCAAGGAAAGAGATTTCAGTTAAGATAAAAGCATTTCTGATGAGAATGGAAAGTGGGGATGTTGGATAGAAACAAAGAATCTCGGGATGCCTGGGTGGCTCAGTTGGTTGGGCGACTGCCTTCGGCTCAGGTCATGATCCTGGAGACCTGGGATCGAGCCCCACATCGGGCTCCCTGCTTGGCGGGAAGCCTGCTTCTCCCTCTCTCACTCCCCCTGCTTGTGTTCCCTCTCTAGCTGTGTTTCTCTCTGTCAAATAAATAAATAAAATCTTTAAAAAAAATAATTAAAAAAAAGAATCTCATAGACAATAGAAGGAATTTGGAGAAGGATCTAGGGAACAACTAGAGAACGAAGAACAAGGAGGTAGCTGTAGCAGAGAGATTTACATCCAAGGAGGTGAGCTTGAGAGAGTAAGAGAACAAGGATATCCTGGAGGGATCATTTGCTATTATTCCATGAAGATTATTTGTAGTTGGAAGCTGATAGAGCCATTTCCAGTATAAATCATGTTTCTTTCTAGTGCCCTATGTCAATTACATTTCAGCACCATGATCCATTTTATAGTTCCTAAACTTTTCTATCCAAGGCAGACCTTGAGTTGGGTTTTTATTGAACAAGACTATTTCCTATATTTGGATATTTTGAAATAATTGTTCTCCATTAATGAGTCTCTCATCCATATATATTAAATTTCACTTTGTGTCTTCAAGTTTTACTGCTAGAGGATTTATTTCTGTATACTTAGGACCAAAGTATGCTAGGTTGCCAATTTTTTACCATTGATTTATTTTTTCTGTGAATGTGTAAGTTTTTCATTCAAACCAGTACATCACCTAATGGTGAGAACATTAGTAAGAGGGAGGTTTATTTTAGTTGGTTTATATTACATGTGTAAAAGCAGATGGTTCATTTTCTCAACAAACCTAAGAATGACTCCTTCCTTACTTGACTAAAGTTATGATTATACAGACCTTGTGGATAGCACTGGAATCGATGTAGATTTTTGAAAACCTTTTCCATATGTGGCAAGGAATTAGATATTCTTTCATTTGGTTTTAAGAATAATTCATACATTAAGTTAATTTGATAAACTATGCATATTTTCGTGAAACAAGTTGGCTGGATAAATCACATATAAGTTGAGCACATAAATGTTCTTCGTTGTTCAAAAGGGAACTGTAAATTAATTGCAGAGTCTCAAACTTGGCCATACAAGGTTCATGTCTTCCGACCTCGGGATGGGAAGGTTCCCACTGATGTGATACTGTCTGCTCTGTTCCTGAAGGCTTCTGTTAGTATGCACATTGATGGTACAGGTTTTTAATGCCGCTCAGAGGAAATGTGCCAGTAAATCTATCCATCTACTTACTTTCTACATCCACAGTCTCACTGTGTTTGCTCTACCCAGCTCAACTTAGAAACCTTGAAAATGTGTTTGCTCTGTGCTCTGCTCCATTTCATAGTGTTCTTTAGGTCTGTTTTTTTTATCTAAGTGGAATGATGGCGCTATCTACGGTAGGCATCATTCAAAGGACTCCAGCTGCGAACTTCCTGATACGAAGCTAATAAAACAATGGAATCACTAACATACTATCCAAATATTTTTACTTTACTATATATGTCAGGAACCAAAAAGAGTTAGGTGCAGCTATCTGCTATTCTGTTTCCTCAGAAGAGTTTATGGATAGGTCAAATATGGGTAATTATATGCCTCAGCTATAATTTTAAACTTGCTGCTTTCCTAGTAATTGGCATTAAATGTGAAGGTTGTGAAAGATTTCTGGAAAGACCACAACATTTTCTTGTCCTCATTTCTTTCTTTGTTGAAATAGTTCTTATGCCATCTGGTTTCAGGAATGTATCATTATATGCAATGTTTGTAGCAAAAAAAAAAAAAAAAAAGGCCGTAAAAGATGGTCTGAGTACAATGCAGTGCAAAGTAAAGATGCCTTTTGTTCTCTGTACTTTCTATAATCAAGTTTATAGTTTGGACTTCCAAATAGTTCTAGCCATGGGGTAAATCCTTGTTCTGAGTGATTGTATTTTCATGACTCATGCCCTCCCCCCATTCTTGCTTTCTTCAAAGAGCATCCTTTAAAACAAACATTAAATGTTCACATTTATTTGCGTTCTATCACAAAGCAATTTTACCCAGAGAGTAGAGGATTATTCATGATGAAGCATTTCTAGAATAACATCAAGAGTTCCACTGCATGTTTTCGTTCTAATTACTCTACCATTAAAGAGCAGAATTATATTTGGTTGTGTCATTATTAAAACTTTCTGATACTAAACAGCTGCCTTACTAGAGAGAAGTATAATAAAGAATTTTTTGTTTTCACCAGAAGTTGGCAGAGGGAGGTTTCTGAAAGCGATTGCATGGCTCCAGAGCACCCTTTTGCTTGAAAAGTTGATTTACACTGAGGACCCTTGTCCCCATTTTACTAAGATAGTAGCTAGAGAGAAATTTGTATTTTATTATTTTGCATTATAACAAATGGACAAAGGCTGCCTTTGTTGACTGAAGTTCTGCCTGGTGCTATACCATGAGCAACAGTTCTGCTTTTGCTTTGTATCTGGTGCCCTATCTAATCTGCTGTCTTCTCAGACTGGAAGATCTTGGGGTAGATGAAACGCAGGCAGGCAAATATGCAGACTTGTACCTGGATCCAGCCCAGGCCCCAGACCTAGAAATCTGTATTTGGATGGAAGGAGGAAAATGTGAAGGGTCCATGCTAACAGGAGGCATCTCAGACATCCGCCTATTTGGAATGTTTTGGGGAGCTCATCCTCTGGGTCTACATCTGTGTCATGGGGCTGAGTAGGAGATTGGTTTGAGTTAGGTTGACATTTTTGTAAGAGCATAACTTCTGAAAAGTGAACAGAAGTTACCCCAACTTTGTTGATGTCTGTAATGTATACATGAAAGCTTTGAATTGATGTCCTTCTCCCAGATCCGTACCAGGCAGAATTGTACACTCATAGTAGACTAGAATAAATTGGTTTTGGATAATATGAGAAAATAACCATGCTCCTCTTTCTACCTGCATTCCATCTGGCTGTGAGCAATCTGTCAGGTGCAGTCCTAGATCAATAGGTCTTTTTCCTCCTTGTGTCAAGTTTTTTCCATGATCTAGTTTCATATGAAATTCATAAACATCAGCATTTCCAATTCTAGGAAACTATTCATTTCTGGGTTCATGGTGAGTTTAGCATGCACTGCGGTTTACTATTTAAAGGTAAAACAGGATTATCATGGAATTCTTCTAAATTAAAAACCACTAGATACAGTCATAAGCCAAGAGACCTCCACTTTGCATCTGACACTCCACCCCTAATAAAGGCAGGTAGTAGTTTGGATATTGATTCTGATAGAAGCCTTATTGTTCCATACTCAGAAGAAGTAGACATTTGTGACATTTTTTTCCTCCTGAAACTCTTCTTGCTACTAGTTATGTAACTTGAACATGTTTCATATTGATAGATATTTCAAAACAGAATTATTCCACCACAAAAAAAAATGTCAGAGACTTTGTACAGATATGAGCAGTCATTATTATTGAAATATTTGGAAAATGATGCTATGGCACATTTGTGCTTTATTTTTCCAGTCTCAGTCATGGATATATTATTTTTACACTGAACTATTTTTTTTGGGGGGGGGGTTAGGTCTCATTGGGACCATCAGTGCAGCTAGTCAGCATCTTCTTTTTGTTTTTCTCATGACATCTTTCTGCCGCAAAAGTAGTGTCCCTGAAATGCAGACGACCTCCCTCCTGGAATTCCACAACCTCTGCTGCATTCTTGACTAGCTCTCAAGGCGTAACACATTTCTGTTCCCCTAAAACTTCTTTCAACATCATCCTAGAAGTGCTTTTCACCTTTTTCTAATGCTGGATCCCTCAATTCCTAAAGGCTGTCTATTTCACTTTTCAGTTTTATTCTCTTATTTACCAGAAACACACCCTCCATAGGAAAAATTGTTTCTGGATCCTACTTCTCTGATATCCTCACACTGAATCGACAGTTTGGCTGGGTTTAGAATTGTAGACTTTGCCTAAGATTTTTGAAGGAATTGCTTCTTATCCTTCTGGTTCCTTGTGTTAGTGTAGAGGAATCCAATGAGAATCTGCCTTCTGGTCCTTTGTGTGTGACTTTTTTTCATTCTAGAATACATAGAATCTTCTCTTTATCCCTAGTACTCTGAAACTTCTTTGATGACATAGAGTATTTTTTCAGACACTATAGAGGATATTTCGTGGCCTTTTCAGGCTTAAAACTCATGGGTCTATGTTCTGAAAATTTTCCTGTATTATTTTTATGTCCTTTTCACTTTCTCTGTTCTCTTTCTGAAACTTGTATTTTCATGGTGTTAGAACTCCTAAACTGATATTCTCATTTTCTTGCCAATTTTCACTGAACTTTCTGTAGATCTCTTCACCTTTGTTTTCCAAATGTTTTACTGAACTTATTCCTATCATATTTTTATTTCCCAGGACTTTTTTTTGTTCTCTAATTTTTTATGGCATCCAATTCTGTTTCATGGATGCCATGATGTCCTTTATCTCCTTACAGATATGAACCATTGGAGTTTCCATTTGAGGGGCAGGGTAACTGTCGTTATAATTTAGCTTCCCTGCATTTTCTCTATTCCTTCAAGTTCCTTTTCTTCTCTGTGTTTATTTGGATGAATTTCATGTTTGAGGGATTTGTTAAATGTCTCTTTGGCGCCAGCAAGTTGACTGAGAACTATAATTGGTTGGGATTTGTCAGCTGGTTGGTATTATGCTAGGATTGAGCAAGGACCCCAGATGCCAGTCTCTATGGGTCTTTTCTTATAGGTTAATCAGTTTCTCCAGAAAGAAAGGTACTCAGGTCCTGGGGCAAAGGTAGACAAGACTGGTATTTGCTTGGTAGACAGCATTTGGGAGCTGAACAGGGGAGAGGAGTTATATTTCATCATTTAGTAGATATATTCATATAATTCCATATCCCCATCTTCATCCTCTTGTCTTGCTCCTTCATTCTGCTGTTCCAGGTGTTTCTGAATCTGTTTCATACTGACTCTGTGTCTCAGTAATGGAAACCTCCTGTCTCCTGACATGATGGAGGAGGAGGAATGGTTGACTAGCTGCAAGAGCTGTAGGGTGGGGAGAGCTGGTCTCCTACAGTCTTTCAGCCAATCCTCTTATGACCCCATCCCTCTCTGCTAACTTCTGAGGGTTCTAGTGGTCAAGTTTTCTATTGTTCAGATGACATTCCTTCTTGTTTACTTCATCTTCCATAAAACTTGGAATTCTACTTTCCTATCCTGCTAATAACCAGGTGACAAGTCATCCATTCGCTTTTTTATTCCAACAATCTTAAATTTTTTTACTTTTCTCTCTCTTTACCTCCCTCCCCCTCTCCCTGTCTGTTTCCCTCTCCCTTTCCTTCCCCCTCTCTCCCTTTTTTGGGATTTAAGAGAAGGAGCAAAAATAAATATCCATTCATTCCACTCTGTTTAAATAAAGGCCAGTTTATGGCTTTGGACCTTCTTTTTTTATTATTTTCATTCTAGTATAGTTAACACACAGTGTTATAGTAGGTTCAGGTGTAAAATACAGGATTCAACAATTCCATGTGTCAGCTGGTGCTCATCACAACAAGCACACACTCCTTAATCCCCATCACCTGTTTCACCCATCCCACTTCCCCTATGGTAAGCATCCGTTTGTTCTCTCTAGTCAAGAGTGTGTTGTGTGTTGCTTGGTTTATCTCTGTGTCTCTCACTCACCCCCTCTCTTTTCCCTTGTTCAGTGTTTCTTAAATTACACATATGAGTGAAATCATAGGGTATTTGTCTTTCTGTGACTTATTTTGCTTAGCATTATACTCTCTAACCTCATCCACGTCATTGCAAATGGCAAGATTTCATTTTTTTTTTTAGGCTGAATAATTCTGCTATAAACAAAGGGTGCATGCCTTTGAATTAGTGTTTTTGCAGTCTTTGGGTAAACACCCAATAGTGTGAATGCCAAATCATAAGGAAGTCTTATTTTTAAACTTTTTTTTTTTTTTAAGAGAGAGTGAAAAACTTGGGGGTGGGCATAGGGAGAAACTTTAGCAGACTCCTTGCTGAGCTTGGAGCCTAATGCAGGGCTTGATCTCGCAACCTTGAGATCATGATCTGAGCCAAAATCAAAAGCTGGACATTGCCATCCAGGTGCCCCTAATTTTTTTTAACTTTTTTTTTTAAAAAAGATTTTATTTATTGACAGAGAGAAACACAGCCAGAGAGGGAACACAAGCAAGGGGAGTGAGAGAGGGAGGAGCAGGCTTCCTGCTGAGCAGGGAGCCCGATGTGAGACTCGATCCCGGGTCTCCGGGATCATGACCTGAGCAGAAGGCAGTCGTCCAACCAACCCAGCCACCCAGGCGCCCCAATTTTTTTTTTTAACTTTTTGACGAACCTCCATACTATTTTCCAAAACAATGCACCAGTTTGCATTCCCACTACCAGTGCAAGAGGGTTCCCCTTTCTCTGCATCTTTGCCAGCACCTATTGTTTCTGTGTTGTTAATGTTAGCCATTCTGACAGATGTGAGGTGATATCTCTTTGTAGTTTTGATTTGCATTTCCTTGATATTAAGTGATGTTGAGCAACTTTTCATGTGTCTGTTAGTCATCCATATGTCTTCTTTAGAGAAAAGTCTGTTCATGTCTTCTGCCCATTTTTAAATTGGATCATTTGATTTTTGGGTGTTGAGTTCTATAAGTTCTTTATATATCTTGGATAATAACCCTTTATGGGATATGTCATTTGCAAATATCTTCACCCATTCCATAGGTTACCTTTTAGTTTTGTTGATTGTTTCCTTTGCTGTGCAGAATAGACCCTCTTTTTAAAGGAAGATTTTTTTTTTTCTAGTGCAAGGGAGCAATATAGGAAGGAGACAGAATTTCTACCACTGACAAAATAAGGTACCTTGGATAAGCATCCCACTGCCCCGAAGTCTGTTTCTTTTTCAGTAAGGGGAATTCTGATAGTACCTAAACAGTACCACAGGACTGTGGTCACATGAAATAATATGTTGTCACAGAACATGCCGCAGGACAAGTACTCAGCTTGAAACAACCTGTCATTGTTTCATTATTACAAGAGAATGTTAACAATGAATCCTTTGTTACTTGATTGTACATACAGAAAGTTTCAGAAATAAGCAACTTACAAAACTTGTAAAAAAAAAAAAACTATAAGTGAATTCTTTATGTTCCTTTTTTCTTCCTCTACCTTGAAAAAAGGTGGTGAGGAAAAACATATATTAATTGAAAAGTCACTGGCCAATTAGAAGTTTTTGTTTTCATTCAAATCATTCTAGGGTTCCTAGAAATTACACATATTATATATGTATGTATAAGTATACATATATTCCACAGTGGGCTAAATATCAGAAATGGGGGTAGGAATGATGACAGACTACAGATGTTGGGCTACAAAACGTTGATAGATATGTTGTTCTTTTGTAGAAGCTTAGATATATCATCATGCAGAAAACAGTGTTGACAGAACATTTTGTGTGACATGTTACACACCCCTGCCTAAAGGCTGAGAATTCATACTCACCATGCTTTCTGCTTCGAAATGTTGGAGCCTTCAAAGCATTGTATTTTAATAACCAACTGAGATGTCATTAAGGAGTTGTCTCTAAATTTGCCAGGGCCTAGAGACATCTTTTCCTATGACAAAGAACTGTGCAAAATAAAATATACGTAGAGCTTTCATTTAAGACTTTTGGCATCCAGGAAATCCCTGTTCTACAGTATCATGTGTACAAAATTTCCCAAGAACTTCTGACACTTTTCTTCCCCATTCTCAAAGTTTCCACTTGTCTTTTTTCCCTGCTGTTACCATGTAATTGACTGGCTTAGAGTCAGAGATAACTAGTCAATAACTTGACAATCAAATCTAGAGATGGTTTAGAATATATGTGCTGCCAAAGCGAGCACTAGAGATGGTTTAGAGAAGACCAATCATTATATGCAAAAAGAAAATGACTATGTATTGTTTGGGATAAGCCCAGAACAACCGGAATTGACAGTGGAGGAGTCCAGTTGCCTTTCTAGGAAAAAGCCAAGCACTTCCTCACTTTTCCCTGCTCCTAGGCCAAACAGTATCACTAGAAGTTGAGAATAATGCAGCAGGGTCTGTTGGAAAGGTTATTTTTAAGGCCAGGGAATATGACCAGAAAATTAAAAAAAAAAAAAAGATATTTAAAAACAGTTCTAAAAGTAAGTGAGCACAAAGTGCAAAGCTTCTCTTTCCTTAATTTTAAAAGAACTCAGTTTTTAAGCCCAACTGTCTAAAGGCAGATCAAAGTGTTAGATGGATTTAGAATGTAATTCATCAGAACATTAAATGCGTATTATATGGATTTGTTTATCCTAATCTGACAGTCCAGGCATGCCCTGGAGATATTGTGGCTTCAGTTCCAGACCACTGCAATAAGGCAAACACCACAAGTAAAATAACTCAAATTAATTTTTTGGTTTCACAGTGCATATAAAAGTTATGTTTGCACTATAGTCTATTAAAAGTGAAATAGCATTATGTTTAAAAAAAACCACCGTATATACCTTAATTTAAAAATACCTTATTGCTAAAAAATAATGGGTATTAAGGAGGGCATGTGTTTTTGCAATGCATACTGGGTGTTATACGCAAATAATGAATCATGGAACACTACATCAAAAAGTAATGAAGTACAGTATGGTGAACTAGCATAACATATAAAATTTTTTTAAAAATTAAATATTTTATTTATTTATTTGATAGAGAGATCACAAGTAGACAGAGAGGCAGGCAGAGAGACAGGAGGAAGCAGGCTCGATGTGGGATTCGGTCCCAGGACCTCGAGATCATGACCTGAGCCAAAGGCAGAGGCTTTAACCCACTGAGCCACCCAGGCGCCCAAAAAATTTAAAAAAAATTTTTTAAAAATGCTAACCACCTTGCGATCTTTCAGAGTCATAATCCTTTTCCTGATGGAAGGTTTTGCCTAGATATTGATGACTGCTAACTGATCAGGTGGCAGTTGTTGAGCTTTGGGGTGGCATTGGCCATTTCTTCAGAAAAGATAATGACATTTGCCTCAAGGATTGACTCCTTCCAGGAGCGATTTCTCTGTAGCACGTGATACTCTTTGATAGCAGTCAAAACACATCTCTTGATTAAGTTCACTGTCTTCTATGAGCATGGTGTCACCCTGCAACGGTTACAGTAGTAACCTCAAAGATCACTGATCACAGATCACCATAGCAAATATGAAATTATATGATTATGTGATGAACAAGTTTGAAATATTGTGAGAATTACCAAAATGTGACACAGAGACATGAAATGAAGAGATGTTGTTGATACAAATGGCACCAGTAGGGGGCACCTGGGTGGCTCAGTTGGTAGGGCGACTGCCTTCTGCTCAGGTCATGATTGGGATCCAACCCCACATCGGGCTCCCTGGTCATGATTGGGATCCAACCCCACATCGGGCTCCCTGCTCGGCAGGAAGCCTGCTTCTCCCTCTCTCACTTCCCCTGCTTGTGTTCCCTCTCTAGCTGTGTTTCTTGCTGTCAAATAAATAAAGTCTTAAAAAAAAATACCGAAACAGTTACTTAAAAAAAATGGCACCAATAGTCTTGCTTGACATGGGGTTACCACAGACCTTCAAGTTGGAAAAATGCAGTATATGCAAAGCACAATAAAACAAGATGTACCATATATTCTTCACAACTCATTGTTTACCTTTTTAAGCTATTTCACAAAAAAAGAAAAGTCTTAACTAGTACATTGTTATGTAACTAGATGCTCCGATTTCAGTGGTGGAATAGGTTAGAAAACTTTATATAGACATTCCTTAGTCTTAGAGAAAATGGGTTTGGTGCACATAAAGCATATAAAATAGAAACTATAGTTAAAAGAGTTTTTAGAACCTCAATATAGACATAGGTTCTTGGTATCCTTTTAACTCTTTTGAATTGAGGTATAATTGAGGTATAATTGACATTTAACATATTACTTTCAGATGTACATACAATGATTCAAAATTTACATGTTGCAAAATGATCACATTAAGTCTAGTTAATATCTGTCACCATACAGTTATAAAAAATGTTTTTCTTGGGGTGCCTGGGTGGCTCAGTTGGTTGAGCCACTGCCTTCTGTTCGGGTTGTGATCCTGGCATCCCAAGGTTGAGTCCCACATCTGGCTCCCGGGTCCATGGGGAGTCTGCTTCTACCTCTGACCTTCTCCCTTCACTTTTTCTCTCTCTCTCAAATGAATAAATAATCTTTTTTTTTTTTTTAAGAGTGTATTTATTTATTAGACAGAGTGAGAGATCACAGGTAGGCAGAGAGTCAGGCAGAGAGAGAGGAGGAAGCAGGCTCACTGCCGAGCAGAGAGCCTGATGCGGGCCTCGATCCCAGGACCCTGAGATCATGACCTGAGCTGAAGGCAGAGGCTTTAACCCACTGAGCCACTCAGGTGCCCTGAATAAATAATCTTAAAAAAAAAAAAAAAAAAGGTTTTCTTATGATAAAAGCTTCTAAGTCTTATTGTCTTAGAACATTTCAAATATGCAATAATGTTATCAGCTATGGTCATAATGCTGTATATTACATCCTCATTTACTTATTTTATAACTGAAAGTTTGCATCTTTTGGCCACCTCCACCCATTTTGTCCACCATCTAGACCCTGCCTCTGGCAACTACCAATCTGTCCTCTGTATCTGTAAGCTCAGTTTGGGGTTTTGGTTTTTCTTGCCTGCTTGTTTAGATTCCATATGTAACTAGGATCATGTGGCATTTGTCTTTGATCCATTTCATTTACAATGATGATGTCATGGTCCATCCATGTTGTCGCAAATGGCAGGATTTCTTTTTTTATGGCTGAAAATAGTCCACTGTGTATATATATCATATTTTCTTTATCCATTCATCAATTGGTGGACACTTAAGTTGTTTACATATCTTAGCTATTGAAGTAGTGCTACAGTGAACATGAGGGTGCATGTATCTTTTTGAGTTGGTACTACCATTTTATTCAGATAAACACCCAGCAGTGGAATTCTTGGATCATGTGGTTATTCAGTTTTTAATTTGAGGGAAGAATATTCATACTGTTTTCCATGGTGGCTGCAGCAATTTACATTCCCACCAACATTGTCCAAGGATTCTCTTTCCTCCGCATCCTTACCAACACTTGTTACTTCTTGCCTTTTTGATAATGACCATTCTAATAGGTGTGAGGTGCTACTTACTGTGGTTTTGATTTACATTTACCTGATAATTGATGTTATTGAGCACTTTTTCAGGTTCCTGTTGGCTATCTTTAAATTATCTTTGAAAAATGTCTATTTAGCTCTTCTGCCCATTTCTTTTTCATCAGATTGGTTTTTTGAATTGAATTGTGTAAGTTCTTTATGTATTTTGGATATTAACTCCTTATCAGATATAAGATTTGAAGGCATTTAATCCCATTCAGTAGATTGCTTTTTCACTTTGTTGATGGTTTCCTTTACTGTGCAGGTTTTTAGTTTGATGTAGTCCCACTTGTTTTAGTTTTTTTGCTTTACCTTTTGGTGTCAAATCCAAGAAGATCATTGCCAAGATATCAAGGAGCATCCCACCTATATGTTCTTCTCAGAGTTTTATGGTTCTAGGTCATATAATCACATCTTTAATCTTGAGTTAATTTTGTGTGTGATGTAAGATAATGGTCTAGTTTCAATTTTTTACATGTGACTGTCCAGTTTTCCCAAAAATACTTATTGAAGAGATTGTCTTTCCTCCATTGTATATTCTTGGCTCCTTTGTCATATGGTAATTGTCCTTATATGTGTGGGTCTATTTCTGGGCTCTCTATTCTGTGCCATTGATCTGTGTGTCTTTTTTTATGCCAATACCATACTGCTTTGATTATAGTAGCTTTGTAATAAATTTGAAATCAGGGAGTATGGTTCCTTCTGCTTTGTTCTTCTTTCTCAAGATTGCTTTGGCTGTTTGGGGGTCTTTTGGTTCTATAAACCATTTTAGGGTTATTTGTTCTAACTCTCTGAAGAATGCCATTGTAATTTTGACAGTATTTGCGTTGAATCTGTAGATTGCTTTCAGTAACATGGATATTTTAATGATATTGTTCTTCCCATCCATGAGCCTAGTATATCTTTCCATTTATTTGTCTTCTTCAATTTTTTCATCAGTGTCTTACAGTTTTCACTGTACAAGCCTTTTACCTCTTTGGAAATTTATTCCTAGGTATTTTAGTCTTTTTGATGCACTTGTAAATGGGACTGTTTTCTTGATTTCTCTTTCTGACAGTTTGTTAGTGATGTATAGAAATATAACAGATTTTTGTATATTGACTTTGTATCCTGCAGCTTTAATGAATTTATTAGTTCTGACACCTTTTTTTATGGAGTCTTTAGGGTTTTCTGTGTATAATAACGTGCCATCTGCAAATAATGACGGTTTTAGTTTTTCTTCCCCAATTCAGATGCCTTTTTTTTTTGGTTTGTTTTTCTTGCCTAATTGCTCTAGCTAGGAATTCTAATACTATATTGAACAAAAGTGGCAAGAGTGGGAATCTTCCTTGATCCTGATCATTCTCCTGTGATTATGATGTTAGCTGTGAACTTGGCATATATGACCTTTATTATGTTAAGGTACATTCTTCTCCACCACTTTGTTTAGAGTTTTTTTTTTTTTAATCATAAATGGATGTTGAATTTTATCAAATGCTTTTCTGCAACTGTTGAGAAGATCACATGAGTTTTATCCTTTATTTTGTTAATATAGTATATCACATTGATTTGTGGATGTTGAATGGTCTTGCACCCCTGGAATGAATTCCACTGGATCTGGATTGCAGAGTATAATCCTTTTAAAGTATTGTTGAATTTGGTTTGCTAATTTTGTTGAGGATTTTTGCATTTATGTTCTTCAGGGATATTGGCCTGTGAAATTCTTTTCTTGGGGTGTCATTGTCTGGTTTCAGTATGAGGTTAATGCTGGCCTCATAAAATAAATTTGGAAGTCTTCCCTCCTTTCTGTTTTTTTTTGGAAAAGTTTACAAAGAATTGGTATTAATTCTTCTTTAAGTGTTTGATAGAATTCACTAGCAAGGCCATCTGGTTTTGAACTTTTGTTTGTTGGGAGGTTTTTGATTACTGATTCAGTTTCCTTATTAACAATTGGTCTATTTAACTTTTCTATTCCTAATTCATTCTTGGTAAGTTGTGTGTTTCTAAGACTTTATCCATTTCTTCTAGATTGTCAAATTTGTTTGTATTTTTGTGATATCAGTTTTAATGTTCCCTCTTTTATTTTCTATTTGCGTTTACTCTTTCTGTTCCTGGTGAGTCTAGCTAAAAATTTATCTTCCTTTTTTTTTTTTTTTTTTTTTTTTTTTTTTTTTTTTTTTTTTTTTTTTTTTTTTTTTTTTTTTTAAAGATTTTACTTATTTGACAGAGCACACAAGCAGGGGAAGCAGGAGGTAGAGGGAAAGGGAGAAGCAGTTTCCCCACTAAGCAGGGAGCCCAACATGGGACTCAGTCCCAGAACCCTGGGATCATGACCTAAGCCAAAGGCAGATGCTTAACTGACTGAGCCACCCAGGCACCCCCATCTGTTTTTACATTCAAATAATCTGCTCATAGTTTCGTAGATCATTTTACTGTCAGTGTGTTCTCTATATCATGTATTTCCTCCTCTTTATTATTTCCTTCCCTCACTAACTGTGGCTTCATTTGTTCTTTTTTGTTGTTGTGCCTTGAGATGTAAAGTTAGGTGATTTAAGATTGTTGGTTTCTTAATGTAGGTATTTATTAACTTCTCCCTTATATTTGCTTTTGCTGCGTCCCATAAGTTTTGGTGTATTTTTTTCCCACTTATCTCAGGCATTTTTTTATTTCTCTTTTGATTTCTTCTATGATACAGTGGCTGTTCACTAGCATTATATTTAATCTCCACATATTTATGAATTTTCAAGTTTTCTTATAATTTTTTTCTAGTTCTATACTATTATGATTGGAAAAGATGCAGCTTCAGCCTTCTTAAATTTATTAAAACTAATTTTGTTGCCTAACATGTTTATTTTCAGTTGAGGAGAATGTGCCATATGTGCTTGAAAAAAAAAATGTTTTTTCTGTTGCTTTTGAGTGTACTATTCTGTATGTGTCTATTAAGCCTATCTGGTCTAACATGTTATTTGAGGCTGGTGTTTGCATATTCATTTTCTGTCTAGACCTAGCCATTGATGTAAGTGAGGTATTAAGGTCCCCTACTATTTTATATTGCTGTTTATTTCTCTTGCTAGGTCTGTTAATATTTTATATATTAGTTCCTCCTATGTTGGACACATAAATATTTACAGATGTTATATCTTCTTTTTGGATTGGCCCTTTTATTATTATGGAATGCCCTTCTTTGCCTATTATTACAGTCTTTGTTTTAAAGCCTATTTTTTCTTATGTAAGTATAACCTCTCCAGGTACCTTTTGGTTTCCATTTTCCATGGTTTTCACTTTCAGTATCTTTTTCCATCTCTTCACTTTGAGTCTGACTGTGTCCTTGCACCTGAAGTTAATCTCTTATAGGCAGCATATTGATAGGTCTTGTTTCTTAGCTACTCTGTGTCTCGTCTTTGGACAACTTAGTCCATTTATATTTAATTAATTATTGATAAGTATGTATGTATTACCATTTTGTTAATTGTTTCCTGGCTATTTCATAGTTTCTCAGTTCCTTTCTTATTCTGCTTCTTTATTATTTCATGATTTTCTGTAGTATGCTTAGATCCCATTCTTTTTATCTTTTGCTTTGTGATTACAGTGAGGCTTACACAAAAAATTTATATTCATAATGGTCTATTTTAAGTTGATAAATTTGAATGTATTTTAACGCTGCACATTTTGACGATCCCATGTTTTATGTTTTTGTTTTGGTTTTCTTTTTATGTCTTTTGTGTATCCCTTAACTAATTATTGTAGTTATAGTTATTTTTACTAATTTTGTCTTTTAATCTTCATTCTAGCTTTTTAATTCTAGATTAATTCTTTTAATCTTCATTTTAGCTTCTATCACCTTTGCAACATTGATTATCTGAATTTTACTGTGTATTTACCTTTACCAGCTTGTGTGCAACAAGCTGTTTTTCTCTTGCTGTTTGTAAGATTCTGTCCTTATCTTTAAGTTTTGACAGTTAATTATAATGGGTCTTGGTAGGTTTCTTTGGATTCTTGTTTTTTGGAACTCTCTGGGTTTCTTGGATCTGAATGTCTGTTTCCTTCCCAGGTTAGGGAAGTTTTTAGCCATTATTTCCTCAAATAAATTTTCTTCTCCTTTTTCTCTTCTCCTTCTGGAATCCCTATAATGTGACCATTGGTCCCCTAAGCTATTTTCACTCTTTTTCATTCTTTTTTCTTTTTGCTACTCTGCTACTGCCTTATTTTTGAGTTCACTGATTCTGTCTTCTGCTTCATCTAGTTTGCTATTGAACCTCTTTACTGTATTTTTCAGTTCAGTTATTGTGTTCTTCAGCTTTGACTTCTATGTGGTACTTTCTTATATTTTCTTTTTCTTGAAGTTCTCACTGCATTCATCAATTCTTCTCCTGAGTTTGGTGAGCATCATTATGGCAGTTATTTTGAACTCTTTATCAAGTAAATAATTTGTTTCCATTTCATTAAGGACTTTTTCTGAGGTTTTATCTTGTTCTTTTGTTTAGATGTATTCTTCTGTTTTTTCATTTTCTTTGTCTCTCTGTAGGTTTTTATTCACTAGACAAAATAGCCACCATTCCATTCTTGAAGGAGTGGCCTCATATAAATGAACCTTATTATTAACCCTACCCTAACTCCTGGTTGTCTCTTAAGCCTTTGTTTTTCTCCGAGCCCATTTTATTTTAGTGGCCCCCAGTAGTTGAGGGTGTCCAAGACCTGTCATGTCCCAAAAGGATGGATATTCATCAGCGTCTAGATACAGGCTGATTAGAAGCCAGAAGCTCAGGCAGCAACTTTTAAAGTACAGAAATATATGTACAGTATTGTGGGACTTCAAGAGTAGGTCACACCAGCCATGATAGCTAGGTGTTCTAGAGGTATCTTCTGGGCAGCAGTCACAAAAAACCTCAGGATGCCAGATAAGTGTATAAGCTCCTTTCCAGGAGATTCCAGTGACCTGATCTAGGACAGGGAGAGAAAACAAAGAAGATTTCACCAGCCTCTGCCTCTGGAATGTTTCTCAGTAGCCCTTAGATGTGTACTAAACCATAAGTCCACCCTTCAGGCCAAGCAGATAGATCACCTTCACAGAAAAACTAGGGATGTTTTTTAGTTTATTATGTGTGCAATATCCTGGGAGTGGCAGCTGGCCAAGAACTGTCTCTCCACTTGGTACAGTTCTGTGGGACTAAGGAATGCAAACTCTGTTGGCCACCAGAACCAGGCAGTCAAGATCCATTCCCTGGTTGGCAGCCACAGAAATTGGGGCACCAGACACCTATAAAAGTTCATCTATGGGAGATACTGGCATTATGGAGCATGGCAGAGGGAGAATGTCCATATAGTAGCTGCCCTCTGAAATCTCTGTAGAGGATTATAGTAGGCCCTTAGTTGTGTGTTTAATTAGAAGCCTGCCCATCAAGCTGCAGCTATGAAATAAGCCAATCAGCCTCTTTCATAGACAGACTGAGCTTCTCAGTCTGTTGCCTATTGTTGTGCCTGGGGGATGGTGGCCAGGTAAGAACTCTTTCCATCGGTTGCAGTTCTGTGGGGATTGCAAATGTAAGTCTCACTGGCCACCAGACTGGGTGATCAAGACATGTCCCCTGGTGGCAGCCATGAAAAAAGAAACACCAGAGAATACAAGTTCATTTTGGGGAGATCCTGGCAAGCTGGAGTGAGGCAGAGGGAGACTTTAAAGATGGCACCCACTGGCCTCCATCTCTGGTGAATATAGTAACAGGCCCCGGGAGCTGTGTCCCTGAGAGAACCCTTTTAGTGTTGTTTCTCAGTTCACCTTGTGGATCTCATGGATGTGATTCCCATTGGTTTTCAAAACTAGGTTTTGGGGCGGCTTATTCTTTCATGTGCAAGTCTTAAAATTGGGGAGCCTGACATGGGTTGAAGCTCTTCACTTCTCAGGGAGAAGCTCCTGGTTTTGAGTTCCTTCCCAGTTGTAGTCACTGAACTTGGGGCTGGGCTTTATGGTGAAATTATGTCTCATCCTCTCTTACCTGCTTCAGTGTGGGTTTTATCTCATTTGTCTGATGTGTAGGAATTGCTGAACTTTTTGGGTTTTTCTTAGAGGAAATTGTTCCATATGTAGGTGTACATTCAGTGTGTCCATGGGAGAATGTAAGTTCAGGATCTTCCTTTATCACCTTCTTGAACCAGACCCTGTTAATTTAACCTGTTAAGTTACTTAACTCAAATACAAAATATTTTCATTCTTGATCCTAAAACTTGATAAATTTACTACTTGTGAATGATTACATATATTTTCTCTTCCTTTTCGGTATATATTTTCTCTTCCTTTTCAGTAGGCAGGTGCTGAATATTAGCTGACTTTTATTAACTATTTGACTAATTCATTTTTTAAAAATTTTGAGACTTGTGGGGTGCCTGGGTGGCTCAATTGGTTAAGCGACTGCCTTTGGCTCAGGTCATAATCCCGGAGACCCGGGATCGAGGCCCACATTGGGCTCCCTGCTTGGCAGGAAGCCTACTTCTCCCTCTCTCACTCCCCCTGCTTGTGTTCCCTCTCTGGCTGTGTTTCTCTTTGTCAAATAAATAAATAAAATCTTTAAAAAAATTTTTGAGACTTGTTGAAAAATTTGACCAATGAGATGAGTACATTTAGTCATAATTTTAATTATAAAATATTAGCGTTCTTCAATCATTAGCAATGAAACTAAAGTGAAATGTATTAGTCAGTGATACTAATGTTGTTAGCAAAATCTTAAATCCTCATTCTCTGAGACACTAGTTTTATGCTTAGAAAATCATGAGCTCTGGAAAAATTTTTTCAAAATTTTGGTTAGGATTTGAGCTATAACAACTCACATATTTCAGTATTTACTATTTTAAGGTTAAATAGTAAAGAATGGTATAAGTCCTGGCATTTGATTTATTTTTTAGCTGAGAAAGTTATCTGTGTTCAGTACGTGGAGGGAACCAACTGGACGTCCTGCTTACACAAAGCTAATCAGTTGTTTGACAGCCCTAATCAAACATCCAACACAGAGTGTCTAGAGGTCAAAATCTGTGTGTTTCCTGCATTGTTTTTGTTTTAAAACATTTGGGGTATGAAGGAGGGATGGTACTGTTTTAGGTTGTACATAGTTTCCAATTTTCTTTTTTTCTGGTTAGAGCATATTACTAGTTTGACCTTTCAGCTCAGAGGAACCACTTCCCTATATTAGTTCATCTCTGTCTTCAAGCTCATTAACCTTTATCATGGATAAGCCAATATGAAGGTTTGTAAAAGTCAGCCTCACAAAATAATATTCTACAAACGAGAACTTTCCAGAGAACTGACACTATTCCTTTAAGCACCAAAATTAAATAGAAGAGGAAAGAAAAAGTGGGCAGGAAGGGGTGGAGAATAATAGTAGTAGTAATAATGTAATAATAATAGAAAAGTTCAGAATACCTGAACGGCTCAGTCAGTTAAGGGTCTTACTTGTGACTCTGACTCAGGTTATTATCTTAGGGTCATGAGATCGAGCCCCGTGTCAGGCTCTGCACTGGGCACAGAGTCTGCTTGAGATTCTCTCCCTTTCCCCCTCCCTCTGCTCTCTCTCCCCACTTGTGCTTGCTTGCTGTCACTCTCACTAAAACAAATAAAATCTTAAAAAAAAAATACAAAAGTTCTGAAATGTCTATGTAACTGAAACTTTTCTTGGAGGCTTGGGTTCATTTCCATGAATGTCAAAGATTAATCCTGTTATCTGGTGAAGAGGTTGGCAATATAATATTTAGGTCTGTTGACCCCTAAACACTATGTTACTCTTGCACAATCAGCATACCCGCTGAGTTCAAAAGATGGGTTGAAACAGTTGTGTGCTTCTCTCATTAACAGACAAACCGTCCATTTCACATCAGGAAGCCTTCTTTTCCCTCCCTTACTGTCCTGCTCCCCTGCCCTTCTTTCCAGGATCCTGGCTCTAACTTTATCAGTTCCTTTTAGTATTTCCCCCCAGGCTGCCCATGAAAGGTAAGGAAGGCATTTAGAAGAGGTCACTCACTTTCCTCTGAGAACCAAAGAAGACCTCTCTCTCACTCATACTAACCACCTATTATAGTAAAATTAAAATATGTTACTATACTGACTGAGTCTGGCTCTTTTCATCTATTTCTATCATATTCTGCCAAGAGTTACGGTGTCAGAGGTAGAGTAATGGCAAATACCCATTCATACTTTATTATTTTATCTATTTATTTATTTGTTTGAGAGAGAATGTGCGAGTCGGGGAGGGGCAGAGGGAGAGGGAGAGGGAGAGAATCCCAAGAAGACTCCATGCCTGGCATGGAGCCCGATGCGGGGCTAAATCTCATGACCCTGAGATCATGACCTGAGCCAAAATCAAGAATCAGATTCTTTATTGACTGAGCCACCCAGCCACTCCTCCATTCATACTTCAAAACTCCTTTTCTCTAATTATTAAAAGATCTCTGTCCCTTCTTTCCATCGGGTACTGTTGTTTTAGGATGCTTCTAGTAGACTGCCCCACTGTATACATAATCAAGAATCATGTTGGTGAAAATATTTTGGGGAGGGCTAGAAGCAGTAAGTTTCAGCTTTAGGTCTTTGTTCCTGGCGGTTGCTAGAAGTGTCTTCTAGAAAAGCAGGGGTTCATTGTTACCATTTTTGACTCTGATTTTCTTTCCCTTCACCTTTTTCACCTGCATATGTGATTAGTTTTATTGCTACTATGTGAAAACTAGAGTTATTCCTACTAATAGCTGCTCATTTGACTAATATACCATAGGTTAACATAAACTTTACTGAAAGGAAACAGCAGAGAATGACCCACAAACTCTCCAGTGATTTAGTATCAGTGAATGAGCTCTGCTGTGGAACGTCTGCCTCTGACTACTGTTTAATCCGACTCTGTTCATTGCTGCAATTTTTCTTTCTTTTCTCCTTCCTCAAAAATAGCATCATTTTGTGAGCATGAAATTTTTAACTTAATAATTATATGCCTCAATTCTGCCATATATATACATACTTTGGCATACAGTACAGACACACACACACACACACACAGACTATATACATATTGGCAGCATAGGCCCATTTTAGAAGCTTAGAGTTGTCAGAATGCATTTGAATTCTTGGCCTTTCCGTCTTGGTTGTAAAATGTCTGTAGCATCTCGAATGCTGTGTCCTCACACATTCTCCAGACCAGGAAGTATGGGGGCAAAAGCAAGAAGTTTTGTGCATTTTTATTTATTTTACTCTGAAGAAGATCCTTTTCCAGCTGACTTTTCCTTGAGCATCATTGACCACAGCTATGTCTTAGGTCCACTTTTGGTTCCAAGAAAGGATGGGAAAGTGAGTACATGGCAAAGGGAAATGGAATCACCATGGCTGGCTAAGACTGACCCATTCTTGGGGCTTGCAGAGGGCCCAGTATTCAAAGGATTCTCCGTGTCCTGTCTGAAAACATCAGAATTCAAATTGGGTGGAACAGGATGGCCATTAGGGAGCTAACAAACAGGGGAACATCGTCTGCCACAACATGTTAAGAACATTCACTAAGATTGTCCTCAAGTTCATGCTTCCCTTTGCCAGTGACCTTGGTGTCAACAGTGTGCTGCCAGTTATGATGAAGAGATCAAGAGAGAAGAACAGACCGTTAGAAGAAATAGCAGTGGGGGGAATGGAATTGTTAGTAACAAGAAGTGTGGAACATTCAAAGAGAGGAAACAGAATTTAATCTGACTGTGTTCAGTGGAGTAAAGAGCATTTTTATGTGTTGTGTTTGTTCTAAACTTCATTCTTTCAGAAGGCAGCTTTATGTGCCTTTGGGAGCCCAAGTAGAATATGCAAATTGATGACCAAGTTTCTTGTTTGTTGTATAAGATACTATGCATGCAAAATAGAACACCAGCTCTTATTCCCTTTTCTTTTGAGCACTTAATCTGACCTAGAAAACGAATAGGGTTACACATTGAGTGTCTTATCAGTAGTCCTCAAAGAGTGGAATGGAGACTAATTAACCAGATGCTCAAATCTCTAAGATAATTCAAAGATTGTTGATATGAAACATATTTGGGAATTTTCTTAAAAAGAAAATTGTATGCAAGTAACAATATTTTTGAGTGCCAGATGGAGAAGACATCTGTAGAGTGAGAAACTAAAGAAAACGCTCTTGCAAGATTAAGGCATATTAGAAGAAAATTGTTGGCTCTGTTACTAATGAGGAGTTTGGAAAATATTTTCTGTATGTGCAGAAGGTTCACTTTACTTGATGGATCACACAAATGGCAGATGCCAGGGGTTTTTTTTTCCTAAGAATTTTCTTCACTAAAAAGGTGCTCTGTCGGGGCGCCTGGGTGGCGCAGTTGCTTAAGTGACTGCTTTCTGCTCAGGTCATGATCCTGGAGACTTAGGATCGAGCCCCATATCTGGCTTCCTGCTCGGCGGGAAGCCTGCTTCTCCCTCTCCCAGTCCCTCTGCTTGTGTTTCCTCTCTAGCTGTGTTTCTCTCTGTCAAATAAAATCTTTAAAAAAAAAAAAAAGGTGCTCTGTCATAAAACAAAAGGATACTACTTGGTTTTCCCTGACCTTCTTTCTCCATTCCTTGGTGAGATTCTGGTTATTTCCACTCATGGGGGACAGTTTTGTCAATCATTAGATACACACCTAGCTTTACAAAGAACCTGTTTGGTAGAACTCTTTGTTCCCTGTGTCTACAGTGACCCTCCCTTGGTCATGAAACAGACCAAGACCAAGTAAGAGAAAGAAGGAATGATTCAGCCCATATGCCTAAGCCTTCAAAAGATGCATAGCTTATCGGAAGTTTATTAGTCTCCCTTCAAAGACCAAGGACAGCATAATTTTCTGAGATGCCGTGGCAGTGGTTTAGGGCTGAGCAAAACACGCAGAGCATGCTGACCAGAGACAGCAACAGCTGTGTGGCTCATCTGTTTCCCAGTACATTTCCTGACCATGAAGTCTGCTTGGAGGAGGAGTAGCACCAGTGAATTCCAAGCATGGAAAGAATCTGACCGTTCTTTCTCCTTTTTAAACCACATTACCTTTGTCCTTTTCCTCAACTTTCAAGGCCACTTCACTTTGCATTTTTCATTGATTTGTGGCCAGAAACTGATTAGGAAAAGGAAAACTTAGAACTAGTTATTAGTGAGGGTTTGGAATTAAGTATGTTCCAAGAGTCCCTTTCTATAACTAAGATCTCATTCTCAAGACACACACGTAGAACAATGACATGACCATGGGGCGTGCACTTGGGGGAGGGGCTGCCTCAAGAATGCAAAATGATTGAGCGAGTCTGTGGAGGACAGAAGGCATTCATGAAACTTGTAAGTGTCAAGGATCATGAACAGCCCACAGTGTTTGGTCATTATAATTTTGCTTCTTTATGTTTTCCAGCCATTCCATTTCTGCTGCCCCCACATCTCATTTCCTAGTATTCCCACAACATCCAAACTGATCTTTCTGCCTGCAGTCTCTCCCTATGTGGACCCTCCTTACCCACATGCTTACACCTACCCCAGCTAATTGCAGAGCAGTTCCTTTAAGCTTTCATTATTTACTCTTATTTTTTTTTGTAAATGATATTTAGGATATTGCAAGTTATTAATGGCAACAGTAATGGGTATATTGTTTTTTAACAAATAGCTCGAATCACAAAGCTTTCTTAGAAAACAGGTAGAGGGCCTTCAAGCATAAAGTCCAGGCAGGAAAAAATGGCCCATTTTGAAGATAATTAATACAGAAGCTGCAAACCTCCCCACCACACATGTGAAAGGCATCACTAAAAGCAAGCCCCAGAAAAGCATCCCTACCTACTGTGTGAATTTTTGTCTCAGGTCTACATTATTCCTGCAGTCATTAGAATTCTTCCCTGTTCTTTAGCTTCAGATCTGTAGCATTTATTGGCATCATCTTTTCCTTGATTTATTGGAGAGCATTGTTTCAGTTTAAAGCAACTGCTGTTTGAAGTTGCATGAAAATGCTTATATAAACAAACAAGACAGCATAATTTTTCATTGCTTCCTCATAATTACCATGTCTGTAGGAACTTCACTTCAAAAATGGTGCATGCCATTTGCACAAGATGGGGCTTACTGTATGAAAAGCATTTGTACATTTTGTCATTTTACTGGGGACATATGTCAGTAATCATCAGATGGTCTCAAGCCCTGGGAAACATCCCAAAAGATGTTTTAAAAGATAATGTAGAAGAAAAACAGTGGCAAGACCCTCAAGAATCCCTATTTAGTCACTCCTACATTTCCCTTCTATGAATGTACTTTTTAAGATCATAAACCTTCATTTCTTCATCCTAATTTACAATTTTGGTTATTTCAAGAAAACATTGTAATTTTGAGTTTTGGATATCATAATCTGGAGGTACGTTGAAAGTCTAATTGTGGATGTCTGTACTTAACTGTGACGTTCACCTCAAAAAATTCCACCCTGCTATGTTTTGTTTTGTTTTTTTTTTCCTGAGCTGGAATTGATAGATATTAAGTTTCTTAGTTAACCTTGCAGGTGCTTTCTAGATAATTTAACATGAAACTACCGGAAAGGACCATATGAAAGCTAGAGTCAGAGCTGATGGTATGGAAAGTTCTTTTGAAAGATGGAAAACATTAATGTAAAAGAGTTCAAGAGTTTAAGCCAAAAGAGCTGGTTAGGTTTATGGGGGGAAACAAACAAACAAAAATCTGCAGGGCCTCCCTAACTGTACTTCTCTTTGAATCGCTTCACTGCCATTTTTATGAAATTGATACAAATCATCCCATTCCAACAAGTCATGAACTTAAGTACGGGGAATGATAGCAACTGCAAATGAGTTTAAGAAAACAGGCTGAGGGGCGCCTGGGTGGCTCAGTTGGTTGGCCGACTGCCTTCGGCTCAGGTCATGATCCCGGAGACCTGGGATCGAGTCCCGCATCGGGCTCCCTGTTCGGCGGGAAGCCTGCTTCTCCCTCTCTCACTCCCCCTGCTTGTGTTCCCTCTCTCGCTGTGTTTCTCTCTGTCAAATAAATAAATAAAATCTTAAAAAAAAA